>JAADXI010000010.1:0-73484 GCA_023337615.1 Pythium brachiatum | reverse complement strand
ACACGTTTGGTGCTGATTCCCCAATAAAACCAATAACCCAACTGATACCGCTGAGATTTCAGTGCACAATGATTGGCTGATACGACTTCAAGTCGTATCTGATTGGCCTATTTGTCTGATAATATCGTACTTATGTGAATTGTGTCGATACCGGGTTAGGGGTGTTAGCGAAAGGGTTAACCTTACGAGCGAGCGCGTGAGCTTGCACTCCACCTCGGAAAGCGGGAGGTTACGTTCGATGATGAAGCGCATCCAATCGTACATGTTGGCCGTCGTGGGGTCCACGAAGCCGAAGACGTCCGCGCGGGAGATGGAACGACGCTGGAAATCGGCGTAGTCTTCGCCGTGGGACGGGTGCTTGCCTGCCAAGTGGCTGAGGAGGTTGGTGTAGCCAGTCTACGGGCCTTGCTTGCGGGTAGAGTCGCAGATGTTACACTTGTAGACTCCCTCCTCCTGGAGGGTGAAGAAGAATGCACAGAGTTCCTTGGTCGACATGGTTGATTGCAGAGTGAGAGGAAAGCATGAGAAAGCTGCGCGCTTTGCTTCGGGTGGCTTGGCTGGCCAGGAGGCTCCGAGGAATCGCTGGTGGTGGTTGCTCGTGAAAGGAGGGGTCTGGAAAATCCGTAAAATACTATTGGCTAAATATAGCATTGTATTTCTGGCGTTTTTGACCAATAATAATAATCCAATACAAAAAATCCCGTAATCATTTCGATTGTATTATTTTCTCGGAGCCCTGACTGCTACGTCCCTTGCTAGCTCGCTGGAAGGACTCGTCATAGCCGTTAGATGAAGGCCTTGATGCATCAATGGGGGTGGACGGGAGTCGCTAAACATCACGGGCTCACTGTACTTTTGTCCCGTTTGTACCAGTGGGTGACAAGAATGATGGTCGCTCTAGGTGGAACTTCAGGACGGTTCTGGACGGTTCTATAGATTGATGCCATCAGCCAGAGACCTGTACTCAGAGAATGCTCACTAGACTGAAGGGTGCGTGAATGAAGCGTGTGTGTGAGAGAGATCCCATCCAGTGAAGAGAAGTGTGTGCGTGTATAAGTAGGAGAGGCTCTAGGGAGGCGCTCGCGCTGGGAGCTCTCAGTCCACAATTTGCCGACCAGACAGCATCCTCGACGCAAACTCACGCAAGTGGGGGGTTGGCCCAAGCTACCGCACATCTTCATGGCGCAATCTGTGGGGCAGTGGGACAAAGAGCCATTCACTGATTCAACCCCCAGAGGAGCCCAACTGGAGACAATGTGTGCGTATTGGTCATGAGTCATCTCATGACGGGTCGCCCAGTCTAAAGAACGCTGTCTTTCCGCTATTGTGTGACGCCAACTATTTAACCTGGATCAGTACAACTGATCTAGGTTACCTACCTTTTAAGGTAAAAACGGTGAGATTTACCGTAACTCGACTGGAGTTAACGTTATCGCTAAAACCCTTGCGAGCTATGGGTTGAATCGAATTGGGGCCAGTCCCCGAAGTCCTGTTGGTGGATTTTGAAGCTGGAAGGAGAGTGGTGGAAGGGTGTTCGTCCCGCCATCACTACGCTCGAAGTACGATAGATGCCGACGAATGCCATTCGGACCACGACCTCCACGTCGAGTACTGTTACGTGCTCGTTCTATCTCGGCTCGCATTTGGGCACTGGTCGTAGGATCACCAACCCGAGACAGCATGACAGCTTGGACATCACCCATGCGAGGAGAGGCTCCATCGACAACGGGGTGGGTGGATGGGGCACTGGCTGGACGGCGTGATGGCTCACGGCGTATCGTTTCGTTTTCACGGCTAACCCACCAATGCTGATTGAAGTCAGCCATGACCAGGGATGATCCAGTTTGCTTCAGTATGCGAAGCTTGTGCACACACGGAAGCCCCGTTGTCTTTGTGTAGATACCAGTACACGGCTTGTTGGACAGAAGCTCCAGTTGAGCGAGACATTGGTCAAGGGCGTAGTTGTGCACTCTCTGACGCACGCGTAGAAACAACGGGACAGCCAGGTCAACCCTCGCCCTCACGCCCACGTCTGATAGTGTACCCTTGAACTCCGAGATTGACCATGTCCACCACGCTTCCAGGCGAGTATGCAGCGTCAGCAGATCACCTGTCGACGTTGACAGCCATCGTTTCAAGCTCGCATGGTATCCTTCTACTCGTGACGTCGACTGGAGGCCGAAATGACGGACATCGTTGGTCCAGCAACGGACAATCTTCCATCTCCACTTGTCAAGCCAGGTCTTGTCTAGATACGCTGTCTCAGCCGATGACAGCTCCCGCAATCGTGCATGGCGTGCATGATACTCATCCTCGGTGTTCGATCTGATCAGTGACAGAAATGCATCACAGAACACTCGATGCTCTGGTGAGTCGACCATCACACGTCGGTTCTGTCGCTCGGTCTCCACTTGGTCAATCACCCGTTGAAATGTGTGTCGTGCGTGCGACTCCACGGCCTTGACGACATGCCATAGACAAAGTAGTACTGGGACAGTAGGGAACACCTGCGTGAGCGCGGCCAGGAGGGCTAGATCGCGGTCGACGAAGATGACACAAGGTAGTGCAATCCCTCTCTCGGTCATGCACTTCTGGAGAGCCGTGAGCGTCCACACGTAGTCTTCTGTGGTTTCCCCACGCATGAAGCAGTGGGCGAAGTGGGTTGTAGTGTTCATACCACTGATACCCACGATATTCAGAAGTGGCATGCCGAACTTGTTCGTTTTGTAGGTACAGTCCATGAGAATGACGTCCGGACTGAGCTTGAATATATTCAGCACCTCATCCCTCGCGAAGAAGAGATGAGTCAGCCTCTCATCACTGTCTAGGCGATGGTGGTGGACGTCGCCATGATCACGGAGGACCTTTAGCAGATACTCGGTCCTGGAAAGGTCACCGATGGCTTCTTTTTCGAGCTTCCGCTTGACATTGCGTACGTCCACTGCACGAAGTGCGAGTGTTGAGTCCAGTGTTCGAAGTCGAGACAGCGACTGAGATGGTCGCACGCCAACTTGAGCATCAGCTAAGATCTCAGCGATCACGTGAGGGGTGCGAGCGGAGCGTCGATGGATTGCGTGGGAGGAGGCGTCCTGAGAAGGAGGATGGTTGTGAACACAGAAGCTTTGGTTGCCTACGTAGCGAACAGGACTCCTGTACTCGATGACCCACGTGCCTGAATCTTCACGTCGAACAACATCGATGCGCATGGGACACTCGGTCTTCTTGGTTGATGTCTTGGGCCTGCGCACTGACCCAGGCTTCCGCTTTGAAGGCTTGTACTGACCGAATCGGTCACACGCAAACTCTCCTCGGTTTGCATCCGGCCCAGCTTTTGGTCTTGTATGAACCAAGACGAAAGCGTACCCGTACTCCCTCGCAAACTCGTTCAGTCTAATCTTCGCATCTTGCAAGGAAGCATACTGATAACCTTCCAGCTCTGGTACACATAGCTCGTAGGTCTGCTTCTCAGGGGCTACAGCCACCCGTGTCTGATCTGCACACATGACTCGGTGGTAGGAATGGCTGAAGTTGGAGAGTGAGCAACCCACAAGCTTTACTTCGGAGAGACCACCGTATCTTAGCCGCGAACCTAAATTTAACTTGAAACGGACTGTAGCTCATAGCCAACCATCACTCTTGTCTGGCATGGTACCCGGTACCAGTTGTGCGGTACAAACAGGACAAAAGTACAGTGAGCCCGTGATGTTTAGCGACTCCCGGTGTGGACCACTGATCTTCAAAGCTCGCGTTGGCTTCTTGATCGCTCGCCCTGCTCTTACGCCGACTGATCTTCTGGTTGAACTGCTTCACTAGCTTGTACTCTTGTTCCTGGATCCCCTGGTTGTCTTGACGCGGCTTCGACGGCTTGCTCCTCCCCGTCAGTGATTGAGCACCGCTGCTGCGCGTCTGTGCCTCAGTAGCCGCGAATCTGTGGGCATCAATGCGTCGACGCTCGTCCTCGTCCACACGACGGTGCACACGTTCTAGCTCTTGGCGCCGACACTGCTCCATCTTCCCTTCGATGCTTTGTCTCTCGAGCAAGAGCTGCTCCCCATGCCCACGCTGTCGGCGCAGGAATTCGTTATGTTCCTCTTCCAGTGCGTAGCTGTCTTCGCTGCGCAGATCCAGATCTTTCGTACCCTTGGCCTCGGGGGTCCTCCTGTTGCGCACTGGTTCATCGGGTTCGCCATTCTTTCGAAGCGTGAGCTGCAGGCGAATAGAGCCGACGGGTTTCTCTCCCTTGAACAGGGGGAAGGTCTGATCGATAGCAGTTCCAAGGCGAAGCTGGTCGAGTTGAATAGCACACGAGCCGATAGACAGCGGGTCCACTGGTGTCTTGCTCTTCACGCCTTCTTGAACATACTCGAGAGTCTCGAGTGGGACGCATTCACCACAGGAGCTTCGCCGATGTACACTTTGCAGTATGTGGACTCGGACGTAGCGAGCTGGAGCTTTTCGGCCGAGTGGATGCGTAGGAACAGCGTGTGGTCGGTGCAAGGCCAAGTCTCAGGCCCAGCCAAGTCGATGGGTGCCGCGGAAGAGAAGCGAGACAACATCGTGAGTCCTCTGTCGATACAGTGCGTGTGTGGTGGATTGCCGAGTGAGTGTTGGAGTGGGGCAGCCCCAGTAGCAGATCTGGTCAGTCGCCGAGCTGAGCCAAGGCGCAGGTCACTTAACCTTCCACGAAGGACAGGCAGGTCATGGATCAAGAACCTCACGAGTGCATCAGCGTTTGGTACCTTCCAGGGATCCTGCGTTTGGATCCAATCGTACCGACCACACTGGTGGATTGTGGAGGACTCCCAACTGCACTCTTGCGACTTCACCAGATTTATTGGCATGGCGACCTACATATCAAGCCACAATACGATGAGAAACCTAGCAAAACGCTCATTCAGGGTTGTAGATCCCCACAGTGAAACCGAAAGTGGAAGTGAAGTACTGAGCCGAAGTCCAGGGGCGCCTGGGCACTGGGTGAGCGGAGGTACAGCGTCCAGTGCTCGCTTCACCCAGTTTCCCAGGCGAAACTCCAATTGCTCAGCTGCGGATTCACGCTTCCCATGATGCTACAAACGGGTGTGCGCCACGCAGTCATTTGTCAGGTACTACCTGTACGCAGTATCTTCCGGCTTGGAAAGGGCCGCTGAGCCGAGCCATGCGCCTGCTTTGTCGCCGCTTCAATTCCACAGGCTGGTCCAACGCTGGCCTTCTCCCGTGCACCACATCTCTGCGTTCAACACATCCCTAATACTGGAACACAAGATACGAGACACTGTTGCTTCCATGTTTACTTCCCCGGATGCATCGAAAATGAGGATATGGCTACATACGACAGCAAACTTCAACATCAAATCATATAAACCATCGGCTAAACGTAATACGTTGGCTCTGAAGACTCATCGTCGAACTGTGCGCCATTGAGCTGCATGTCCTTGGCGGAGGGTCCGTTGAACTGTGCGACCATCGCGGAAGCCTCGTGGAGCTTCTGGCCCACGAACCTGCCGACAGGCACGAGGCTCTTGAGCGCACCCACCGCCGTTCCGCAGGCTTCATCGACGCTGGGAAACTCCATGTCTCCTTCTCCTGCGACGGCGGACGTGACACTGACGGCCACACCGACGATACTGGCGGCTCCACCGACGATCTGGCCGAGCGTCAGTGGGTTCACCGGGTCTTGGCCAGTCTTTTGCGAGATCTGACCGGGGGTCATCGACTGGATGAAGCCATGGTCCGCTTGGTTGGTTGGTTGCTTCCTGTTCTTCTTCCTGGGAGCGACTGGCTGACGCTGACGCTGACGCTGAGGCATAAGTGCCCATTCGTCTCCATCTGCGTCTTCAACTTCATCTTCATCTTCAGCTTCATCAGACGAAGACGAAGACGCCACAGACGACGTGGAAGAGGACGGTGCTCGTTTGCTTTGTCTACGTTGGCTGCCTTTCGAAGCGTCCACAGATCCATTCGTTCTGGACCGACGCTGAGGCTGTGAAATGGTTCGAGAGTCGCGACTCACCTGTTTCTGCTTTCGCTTCTGAATCATCTTGAGCTTGAGCCTGGCGATCTCGCGGATAAACTCCTGCTCGTCTTCCGTGTCCAGTCCGCTCTGGCTGTCGGTGTGATCCGAGTTTTCTGAATCGGACGGAAGCGCATCGTGCACGACCGAGTCGATGATGTCGGTCAGCGCCAGTGCTGGACGGCGGCTCCGCCCTTGGCCCTTCGCAGAAGACACGGGGGCTTCCAAGGGTGTTCGCCACTGATCCTCAAAGCTCGCGTTCGCCTCACGGGTGCTGACCTTGCTCTTACGTCGATTGATCTTCTGGTTGAACCGCTCCACCATCTTGTCCTCCTGTTCTTGGATCACTTGGTTCTGTTGACGCTGCTTCGCACCGGAGCTCCTCCGCACCCGAGCGTCAGCAGCGGCAACTCTCTCAGCCTCACGTTTGTCCTTTTCCGCACGACGTCGCGAGCGGTCTTCCTCTTCGCGCCGAAGCTGCTCCATCTTTTCTTCGATGCGTTGTCTCTCGATGATGAGCTGCTGCTCCTGTTCTCGCTGTCTGCGAAGAAACTCAGTGTGTTCCTCTTCCAGGGCGTAGTAGTCTTCGTTGCGTGAATCCATCGCTTTCGTGCGCTTGGCCTTGGACGCCCTCGATGTCCTCGACTTCCGGACTGGTCCTTCAGCTCCTGCATTCTTACGAAGCGTGAGCTGCAGGCGAATAGAGCCAACGATTCTCTTCCCTTTAAACAGGGGAAACCCCTGCTCGATGGTAGTTCCAAGGCGAAGCTGCTCGAGTTGAATAGCACACGAGCCGATAGACAGCGGGTACACTGGTGTCTTGCTCTTCACGCGGATGCTCAAGATGTCGTTCTTGATGTCTTCCACTGGCACTTCGTACTCTTTGTCCCACGACGCGAGTGTCTTGTCCTGTGAAATACTCACTGACGAGTGGAACGAGCGGTTCTTCGGCTCCTTTGCGCTCCCTTTCTTCTTGAACATACTCGAGAGTCTCGAGTGGGACGCATTCACCACAGGAGCTTCGCCCATGTACACCTTACAGTACGTGGACTGGGTCGTCGCGAGCTGGAGCTTCTCGGCCGAGTGGATACGCAAGAACAACGTGTGGTCAGTACGAGGCCAAGTCTCAGGCCCATTCAGATCAGAGGGTGCCGCGGAAGAGAAGACGGAGAACATCGTGAGTCGAGACACTTGCTCCTGTGGTCGTAGTGGTGAGTTCAAGAGTGAGGGAGAGAATAAGCGAGCGAGTTAGTGGCTGAACAGCGCGGTGAACGAGAACAAAGGGCAGTTTAACTTCAAATCTATAGTATTGCCAGGCGACCTGAGGCGAGGCGTAGTGGGTGTGACAGCCACGAGTTTCCATGGGGTGTATCCATCGGTGTGAGCCAATCACTGTAGCGCATCATCCTAATTTACTGGAGTGGCTACACGCTTTAGTTTGGGCGTCAATGTAAATAACTTTCACTTCGAAGCAATATGAAGCCGGTTGATTTTCGAGTAAACCCTAATTAGGGGTTCAACTTCAAAGCGCCCATCCCGCTGGAAGATCGCCATCATGGAACTCCCGAGTGCGCAGCTGAACCGATGGACGGGGTTCAGTGAACCCACTTGATCTGATTGATCATCAAAACTCACTGCATCTTCAGCTGCAAGTCAAGGATTTGCACGACGCTTCACGGTGAAGCGTTGCCGTCACCAGGAGCGCGAGCGGCTGCGCTGCTCTCCGTCATTTTCCAGGAACCAGCTTCGTTCTCAGCAGAAATTTCTGGTGCGGTACCTCCTCACCAACCTCCTGCGCGTCATCAGGTCTCGAGTCTCCTGTGCGTCTCAGCCTGCATACTTATCCATTGTAAAACTCGTTTGTTTGCTGTGTCCTCCCATCGGTACCCACCCCAATAAATTGGGTCCTGGGAATAAGTACTTCATGACGGAATAGGATACGCTTTCACTTCCTCCCTTGGCTACACCGAAAGAGAGGCCAGAGCCACTTAGAATAACAGAGCTTTATGCATTTTCAAACGTTAGAAGTAGTACGAGGGCTGCTGCTGCTGCTGCTTGGGGCCGTTGAGCTGCGCGACCTTGGCGGAGGCCTCGTGGAGCTTCTGTCCAAGGAACTTGCCAATGGGCAGGAGGCTCTGGAATGCGTCCACCGTGTCTGGGATCCCATCTTCCACGAGGCTGTCGTCCTCATCGTCGAAAGCCGCAACCTTCGCGACGTTTACAGCCGCCTCAAAGAGCTGGCCGACGTTCAACTGGTTGCTCTGGTCGCGGCCAGTCTTCTTCGTGATCTGCACGGGCGTCAGCGACTGGATGAAGCCGCTGGAGTTGTCGGCGTCCGCTTGGTTGCCAGTGCGAGCCTTGGTCTTCTTTTTCTTCTTCACAACCTGGACAGACTTGCGCATGGGCTTGGTCTCTTCCTCTTCTTCCTCCTCCTCTTCCTCTTCATCAGAAGAGCTGCACGGTGACGACGAGGACGAGCACGAAGAGGACGAAGAGCACGATGCTGCGTACTTCTTCTTTCGTCGTTTGGTAGGCTCCGGAGACGCCTTGGTTTTCGACTTCCGCTCGATCTCGTGGCTCTGGTGGCCAGCCTCACGCATCGCCTGCCGTTGCTTGCGCTTCTGGATCATTTTGATCTTGAGCTTCGCGATCTTTTGGATAAACTCCTGCTCGTCCTCTGTGTCCAGTCGGTCCGAGTCGTCCGAGTCCGACGGAAGCGCGTCTTGCACGACTGTGTCGATCATATCTGTCAGCGACAACGTCGAGCGACGGCTTCCTCCACGACGCATGGAATTAAATCCCTGTGTGGACTTGCTGCTGTGGCGCGACATCGAATCCACGCCCTCCGACCGGGAGTCGTCATCATAGTCCTCTGATGTTGCCATGGTCTGCTCACTGCACGTGCGCCACTTGTCGTCAAAGCTCGAGCTCTCTTGGTTACTGAGCATGCTCTTGCGTCGACGAATCGACTCGCTCAGGCGCCGCATCACCTCGGCTTCTTGCTCCTTCTTCTGCTCTTTCAGCCTCAGTTTCTCATCCTTCACACGCTTTTTCTCCGCCTCAGCAGCGGCAACTCTCTCTGCCTCAATGCGGCGCCGTCCTTCCTCTTCACGCAGTCGTCGTGCGTGCTCTTCTTCCTCACGACGGAGCCGCTCCATCTCTTCTTCAATGCGTTTCTTCTCCCTTGAGAGCTGCTGCTCTTTCTCACGTTGGCGACGCAGAAACTCATTGTTTTCCTCCTCCAACGCACGCTCTTCCGCACTACGGTGGTCTACTTCCTTGGGTTTCTTTGCCTTAGACGTCTTCTTCCCCACCGGCTCCTCCGCTGAGGCGGCTCCGTTCTCTCGGATCATGAGCTGCAGACGAATAGTGCCGACTGTCTTGTCGCCCTTAAACAACGGAAAGTTCTGATCCACAGTCGCGCCTGGACGGAGCTGCTTGAGCTGAATAGCACACGACCCGATCGACGGCGAGTACATGGCATGCTGGCTCTTCACACGGATGCTCAAGATCTCTTTCTTGACATTTTCGACAGGCACTTCGAACTTTTCGTTCCACAATGCGACGGTCTTGGCTTGCGACGTACACACTTTAGTGTGGAACGAGCGGTGTTCCGGGAGGTTATCACGGTCGGTGAGAAACATACTGGACACAGTCGAGTGCGGCGCGTTCACCACAGGCGAGTCGCCCATGTACACCTTGCAGTAAGACGACTGGGACGTCGCGAGCTGCAGCTTGTCGGCCGAGTGGATGCGTAGGAACAGCGTGTGACGCGCCGCCGGCCAGCTCGCGAGCGACGACGAGGAAGCGCCAGGCGACGACGACGACGATGATAAGCGAGACATTGAGGCTTGAGGAGTGCGGCGGTTGTGGCAGATCCCGAAGTGAGTGAGGGAGACTCCAAGCACGACGGCACCACCCTCTGCACCGGTAGTGTGCAGACTGCACTACAGTATGTTGTTGCGGCCATGGGTGAGGCGTCGCGCTGTGCGGACGGCGCTTCCCGATGACCGACATTTTCCATCGAGCAACCCATGGTTGTGGCCAATGGCGGGCGTCCACACTGACGCTTTGATGACCGTAGGGGGATCAACCTGCATTCGCAAGATGCAGGGAGGGCTCAACCCATATTTACTAAAATGAGTACACTGATTAATTGGACTGAGTGGACTAGAGTGGCAGAGGAGATTTTTGATAAAAAGGGTTTATAAATTTATCTGAACCCAGAGGTGAAAGTGTGGAAGAAGGCCAGTTGGATGGTTGAAGAGCTGCTGAACCCAACGGGCTGCCTCTTCTCAACGCGACACTGGCGTCGAATGGCTTCACCAAACCTCATTGCGAAGACGCTTCGTTGGTGTCTGTGTTCGCAGCCAACAACATGGAGATCGCCTCGTCAGCCTGAACAGTCCCGTCGGCAGTGAGTGAGTGCACTGATCGGGGTATTCTTCGATACAGTGGAGACCTCCAACCTGAGAGGCTTCGTCGCGGAGAGTGCATACTTCTCGCCATGTTCCCGCCATTTTTTCCCACGGGAAGTGCATGTACTGCGTCGGAAAGGGCGGGGATGCAGCGAGAAGACCTTGTCCATTGTCATCCGAACATAGTGGCACTGGATACTGCGTGCGTGGTGCAGCAGCCAAGCCTTGGGCCGTCCACAACTATGAACTGACGCACCGCAGGCAACCGACGGTGCATGTTCTAGCTGTTGCTTGTAATCCAACCGAGCCCAGTTCGCGTCTGTATGGGCCGGTTGCTGGAAGGGAAGCAGTCGCTGTGCGCTGCTTGATCACACGTCACACCACCGCAATCCATTCGCGACTGGATATCACTTGTCGATTACTACCTGGGGGTGGATGAGATTATCGACTGCTACAGAAGCCGTCAACGACCAAAGGTACGTGCCTTGAATGCGCCAGTCGACTAACGACTCGTCGCAGTTGCGCCGCAAGATCTCCTTGGACACCCGAGGCTTGTTTGTTCATTTCATATTTGTTTGTATGGTTATCGTTTCATATTCAAAGGTTGGATAATCAAATGCATACCGAGTATCATATCCTTATAGCTGCCCCCTCGCTCTGCTTAAGCACATACACACAGACGAATCTCAATCAATCGGACGCTGGCTCACACTGCGGCGGGAGCCACGGCCACCGGAGATCGTGGCGAGGTCACGGCGTGGTCGGTCACGGCGTGGTCGTCGAGGTGGTCGTCGCTGCCGTCTCGCGCGCGCTTGAACGTCGCGGACAGCACGAGCCGCGCGATCGCATCGTCTGCCGCGTGGTTGGCCGCGAGCGCCGTCTTAATATCCGCCTGCAGCACGCCGCGCGTGCGCTCCGAGTTAGTAAACGTGTCCTGCAACGGCGACAGTAGTAGCTGCACGCGCAGGCTCGCGACTTCGCGGTGGCCCTTCAGGATCGGCACCCACTGGTCCCACATGCGACCCACTTTCAACTGCTTGAGCGGGATCGCACACGCGCCAAACACAAACGGGTACAGGCGCTGCTTGCTCTTGACGCGCACGCTCAAAATCTCCTTGGCGGCTTCCTCCACGAGCACGTCAAAGTTCTCGTCCCACACCACTGCATCCTCCGCCTTCTCGGGCTGGTCGATCGTCTTGGTGCGGAAGATACGGTGAGTGTCCGTGGACTCGCTGGACTCGGCCGTGTCCATTGCCTCTTCATTCACCGCGGTCTTCTTCTTACAGAACAACCCGCCGCGCTGGCTGCCGTGGGTCATCGGCGTCTCGCCCACGTACAGCTTGCAGTACAAGCCCTGCGACAGCAGCACGTGCGGCAGGCCCTTGGCCGAGTGCACGCGCAGCAGCAGCCGCGACGGCGGCATAGGCTCCGCCTTGCTCTTGCTCTTGGACTTGTGCTTGCGCGTCGACGTCTTGTTGGTGCCCATTATTAACTGTGGATCTCTCTCTCTCTCTCTCTCTCTCTGCTTGTGTGATAATGGGGTGACGTGGGGAAATAAATCTCTCTGTGTCTCGCCGTGGGTTCGGTTCCTTGATCGTGATTCGTACCCAGTGGCTGGAGAGGGACACGCTCCAATACTGATTCAGAACGAGGGACGACTGCGCGGAGGCTGGCGGAATGGGGAATGCTCGTGTCGCGCAGCGACTGGTTTGGTACTGAACGCCACACGCTATGCTAGTCAATGGACACGTCCTCCATGCACCCAGCGAGCTTTGTACACTGCCGCCCGCACAACATTTCAGCTGATTTATTCAGGGCGACGCCGCCATTTTGGTGTCCAAGAGTTCAGATTTCCCCGAGGGAGATGGGGCGGATCGCCAGGCTCAACCCTCTATAAAGGATCGACGCACCCATTACATATCGAGACATACAGCAGATAAACAGGGTTCTAGTCCGATTTGATACAAGTGAGAGTCTGGCGTCGCCATGACGAGCTGCTCGAAGATCGGAGACGAGTCGCAATGGCCCCAATTTTTCGCGGCGCTTGGGCATGGACTCGAAGGGCAAAGGAGTCGGAAGCCCAACATGAAGCACGCGGAAAATTCGGAATGGAGATGGGAGATCCATTGCATCCGTCCATTTCGTCTGAACGCACGGCCAGCCACAGTCCCAGTCCCAGGGCGGAAGATCGTTTTGACGGTTAACGTCGGACTGTGAGTCTCTGTGTCCTTGCTTTAGTTTGTGCGGTGGCGGTGGGATGCGCAGCAAGAGTACAGCGAGAAGACGGTGCGGGTTGAAGCTGCCGTGGTGCTGAATCGTGAAGCCATCGGACTGCGCGAGAATCCAGTGGCCGAAGTGCGTGGTGCAATGGAATACGGCTCATCCCCACGACGGCGCGCACGAGTCGTCGTCATTATTAACGCCTGGTTCGCCTGTCTCGCGCAGCTCTTGAAGCAGTTGCCGCAGCCTCGCCTCACGGTCCTTACGGCTCTCGTTGCTGCTGCTGGTCTGTTGGTGGATGCGGTTGCTGGCTTGCGAGCTGTTCTCCAACGGCGCATCGTCCCATGAAGATGTGGAGGGCGGTGGAGAAGACGAGGGTGCAGGAGCCGAGAGACGGGGGCGGTCGCGGTCGCGGTCGCGAGCGATGCTGTTCAGCGATGCACGTATCTCTTCCATGCGCTTGTCGAAATCTAGTGGGGAACTGGTCAGAACTGACAGGAGAGAACGAACGCCAAGGAGTTCAAGTCACCAGCTCACCTTCGAAGACGTTCATGCGGGAGCTGTCCACCACAGCACTACTTGGGCGAAAGACCGGGAGGTTAGCTGAGAGAAGAGAGGAAGACTGATCGGACGGAGGAGGTAACACGGAGCTTGAGGAGGACGATGAGGAGGACGAGTTGTTGGAAAGAGACGACAGCGTTGGCTCCCAGCGTTGTCGTGGCGTTGGTCGCTCCAAAGCACTTGATCGGTGGGTTGCCGTTGCTGAGGTTGGTGACGAAGATATTGAGGACGTGGATGACGGCGGCTCGATGGTCTCCATTGACTGGCTGCTTGCGATCTCTGATCTATTGCGCATGGTATCAATTGAGGACGTCTCATCCAATTGGCTCGGTCGCCGTCTTGCCTCATAGGTGCGTTCCGGTTGCGTGACATACGTCGAACGACTCACATTGCTGCTAAAGCTCTCGTCTGGTGGCCGCCACGCCTTCGACAAGTCTTCGAACTTGGCTCTCAGCGTGGTGAGCTGTTCAAACGTCTCGCTGGTAAAGCTCGCTGTCTCTTTGGCTGTGGTATTGTCGAATTGTGGTATCCCGGACATGGGATCCGACTTGAACATATCACGATGCATGTCCACCATCTCGTCCACGCGCGCGAAGACTTGGCGCATATCGCAACGGAAGGCGTAGAGCTGCTCCCGTTGCTGCTGCAGTGATAGCCCTTCACGTCTAGATGAAGACTCTTCGGCGACCGATCTTGAGTGGCTTTGCTGCGTAGTCTCCACCACCGACTCGCTCGAGCGATGGACAGTGTGGTCAGCCTCAGAGACAGAGTCCTCGGAACTGACCTCGCTGACTGTGTATTGCGCTGGAGATAGATCCGAATATTGCCGGCGCACAGGCGTGCTATCGCTGGCTGGAGTGTATGGCGGCGTGCTTGAGGACGATCTGATCGTAGTTGGTGTGTCTGTGATGGATGAGGTGAATGGCGGGGACATGACGTCCGTGCTGGCGTCACTGTAGACTGTAGCAGGAGTAGTCGGCTCACGTGTGGCGTGGTCTCTCGGAGGTGAGAAGTAGACTGAAGATGATGCTGGACGATAGCTGATGGGTGTGGAGTCCGAACTGTCAGAGGAGCTCACGCCGTTCGCACGAGATGCTCGAGTGCCTCGATCCCATGACGGCCGCACTGTCTGAGACTCTTCACGCTCATGCCGGACGCCATTATAGTCACTGGTAGAGATGCTTGTGTGACGGCGTGTGTCTTGTATACTGCGTGGCTGGAGTCGCTCTGGTGGTACGGACGCGGCCACCGCTCGCTCCGTGCGTCTCACACTGGATGGCATGAACGCGCCGCTGGCTCTCCACGATGATACCGACGCGGAGCTGTCATCACTGCTACGAGACGCAACCACAGTATCTCCATCATATCGATTCACTGGCCGAAGCGTAGTCGAGGACGCTGGCCGCAGCTCACTCCCTGTCGAGAGTCGCCGGTTCGGATCTGCTTGAGCTGCTCGTACTTCACTCGCTGCTCGCTCCGTAGGAGGATATCGAGCCAACGAACTGGATACGCCATTGCGCACATCACTGTCCACGTTCCAGTCGCTCACCTCTAGCCGCCGGGGCATCGGTCGCCGCGACGCGCGGCCTTCAAAGTCCATGATGATGCCAATATTCCTCCTCCAATGCTGACCTTCGTGAACATGAAGCGTCGCGGGAACTTCGATGTTGCCGAATGTACCAATAACATGGTACGCAAGTCGATAATAATTGGCTAATAATGCAGACCTGTTTTTACATTATCAGCCAATCCAGATGGGATATACGCTCTTATTTTCGTGCCGGCGGATCCTGATGGTTGAAGGCACCAATACTCAAAGGAAGGGAAGAAGCATGCAGACTCCATGGCCGGTGCCTGAGATTTTCGTGCGTCCTGTAGCTCCGCTGAACCTGTCGATGCGACTAGTCGAACAAGCAGGTCGATCTCCACCAGTGGGGCCGTTTGCGCTGCTCGGAGGCGTCACGCCGCCGCTGCGCAAGGTCGTCCAGAAGCCACTGTTCGAGGTCGGATCTTGCGACTCTTTTGGGTGGAGAATGCGACGTTTACGATGTGTTTTCGATGACGAAGGTATTTGACGAGAAGGTCGTTTTAATCCGCCCGCCGTCGCAGCTCATGCGGCTCATTGACTCGCTGCGGTATCACAAACCGACGGTGGAGGAGCGCGAGGAGCTCAACTTGTGTAGCTCCACCGAGCGGCTCTACCTCCACAACCTCACCGATGTATGTGTGCAGCTACCTCTATTGTGGAAGGCTCTCAAATAACACTGCAGTGCTGTTGTGGATACAGTTGCTGCTGGCGTGTGGAGGTCGCAAGGGCTTCCGCTTCACGTCGTCGGATATCAATCGGCTGCGCAGCGTGTGCGACTGTGTCAACAAGAAATACGAGACGCTGAACCAGAGCTTTGAGAGGCTTCCGCTTGAAGTCTCCCAGTTCAAATTCCCGCCGCACGTCCAGCGAATCGAAGACGTGGCTGATCTGTATAGTCAACCTGCGAGCGCTGGGACGCCACGCGACGAAGAGGATGCGGTACGATGGAAAGCTTTCCAGTTCCAGAGACTCGCAAGAGAGTACGTGGATAGCTTCGCGCAGCTACGCGATACCGCGACGGATATCCGAGGGCGGTTTACAGCGTATCTATCTCAAGACAACAACGTGAGCCGAATTGATATCCTGCCCGAGCCAGGTGAGTTTGATTCTTTCCTCCACTTCCACAAGAGTCGTACTGAGCCTCTTCACTAACATTGCTGTGCTACACAGTGGAGGCAGAGTTCGAGGCAAAGGCAAACCACCCATTCCCAAGCTTTCTTCACTGTCTGATCCAAAAGTACCATCGCGAGCAGCGCCAGCAGTCGACGAAGTGGACACCAGCGTGCTCTGAGCCGCCCGTGGAATCGATCGGCGTCTTCAGTGTGTACTTGGCCTACGTGCTTCTCCAGCAAGAGACCCTCACGCAGGACGAGGTATCCAGCTTTGAAGTCCTGCTCCAAGTACTGTACGTAAGCACATTGTCTCGAAGTCTCACGGATTCAACCTCATAGTCTCTGCGTGGTGTATCCAAACAGGAAACTCTCGTATCGAGTCGAACACCGGCAGCTCCGCATTGTTGAGATCTCTCGTCCCGACGCTGCAGACGCGAAACACCACTGCGTTCCCGGCCAGGCCGTGACCAATACGACGCTCTGTGCGCTGTTGTTCGAGTTCCTGTCCACCGTACGCGAGCTGCGGCTCGTCAACAAGGAAAAAAAGCTGCTTCCACGACGAAGATCACGCCGAAGACTTCCTCGAGGCCTAGTATGAGAGGTGAACAATGCTGGCAACATTCTGATTGGCGGAAATACCATTAATAGGTGTGATGATTGGCTGAAATCCATTTCGTAATTTGCAGAGTGTATCCAGTACGTTGTTTTTGGAATGTTTTCTTGGCGATCTTGGACAGCTTTGTTTCCCTTCAACATCATGGAAACCATGGCGGAAATGTACGGAGATGCCCGTGAAGAAGCGGACGCTACGCCGCTTAGCGTGGAAGGTGAGGGAGTGTACAGTGGAGAGGGAGTAGAGAAGATGATGTCGATGGAGCAGCTGAAGCAGGAGATGTTCAAGTCGCTTCGGGACACTGGCACGATCGAAGCCATTCGGGTGAGTTACAGCACCTATTTGTATGGAATGAGGACGTATAGCTCATGAGATACTGCGCGCACAGGCCCAGCTACGGCGTCGATTTATAGAGAAACTCAAGCAGCATGGACGGAAGCAAGCGGCGCTCGATGGAAGCGACAATAATGACCACGACAGTCGCGAGAAATGGCACGTAGACGACCATCTCGTCCACGGATTGATCCACGAATACCTCCAGCGCCATGATATGGAGCACACACTTGCGGTGTTTGTCCCGGAGATTGGTGGTGCCCAGCAGTGGCTTTCACGCGATGCGATTGTCAAGATGCTACGGCTTCCAGAGGAGTCGTCAACCCAGGAAAACTATGTGGAAGCCCAACCTCCACTACTAGCGATGCTGTTGAAGGAACTACAGAGAAGACTTGCTGTTGCGACAATGAGCAGCGCCACACAGACAGCGATGGACTGCAGCGACCACCGCATCGCGTTGGAGAACCAGCTCCGCCGTGTGGAGACCACGTACTTAGCTGAGAGTGCAAGCCACAAGCAGGATCTGTCAGTCAAGACATTTGAAGAACGCGTTCTGCGATACCAGCGCGAGTACGATGAGCTGTGTGAGAATCGGCTGCAAGACGATCTTGAGAGGTTCAAAACCACAGAGCTGGGACTCATGCGCGTCGACGAGCGGAAGAAATTTGACCGTGAGATGGAGAGTTTAAAGACGACGCTGTTCCAAGAACACCGCGAACGGCTCCAGCGGCTCCACGACCGAGACCGGGAGCTGGAGATGATGTTCAGTGCACGCAAAACGGAGCTGGAGAGCTCTCTGTTCGAAGCGCGGCAGCGATTGTTCCAGGAGATCGAGACGCTGCGGATAAAACAGCACGACGTGGAAGCGAGATCCAACGCTGAGTTGCGCCAATTGGCCATGGAGGCGAAGCGACTACAGCTACTGGAGGAGAAAATTAAGGTGAAAGAGGAGAATTTGGAGGCGGCCATGAACGACGTGGTTGGAGAGAAAGAGAAGGCGTGGCAGCTCGAGAGGCTCCGGTGGCAAAGCGATGCTCGTGACCGCGAGGAGAAGCTTGTCTTGCGAGAACAGGAGGCTGAGAAAGGCGTCGCTGCTGCCAAGCAAGCCAAGGACGAGATGCAGTTGCTGCGCTTGGAGCTAACGCGCCTGGAAGAGCAGCTCGTGAGTGCTCAAGGTCTCACAGCAGTTGCTCACAAGACCATCGCCAAGCTAGAAGCTGAGAAAAAGATGCTGAATGACGATCTCACAGCCAGAGAAGATGCACTGAGTGAAGACAAACACAGCATGAGAAGCTTGTCCTACGAAAACGCGAGACTCGCTGCCGAGTTGAAGACGCTTCAAAACGACAAGTCACGTTTGGAAGATCTTTTAGTGGAGAGGTCTTCCGATGCGAAGCAGCTGGAAGTTGACGTCAAAGATCTCCAGCACCAACTCATCAACCACAAGCTGGCTGAAGCTAACGCTGTCGTCGAGGAGAGGAAGAAGCTGATGCAAATTTTGGAAAACGAGCGCAGTGATGCCCGCTGGAAAGAGAACGATCTGGTGGGGAAGCTACTCGAGCTACAAACGCGATTGGCTGAAAGCGAAGCAAGCCGCGAGAAGTACCAGACGCAGTATGAAGATGAGAAAGTGCACGTCGAGACGCTACGACATGAAGTGAGCAGCCTGCATACGCTCCTCGCGCAAACACAGTCAGCTGTGGCCACGAGACAACCGCTTGGCTCCAGGGCATTGAATGCACGACACGTGGAGTCAAGTGACTCGGCCAGCGAGCGAATGCTCATGAAGATGATGGAGATGATGACGATGCAGATACAAAGTGGTGGTTCCGTTAGTGTTGGCGGAGGTGGTCCACGCACGCAGTGGAGTGCTCCACAGCGTGTGGATGATAACGCGTCCACCAAGGAGGCCAGTGCCATTGTTCCGCCCCGTCAGGATGAAGAGGAGGCGAAGAAGCTTCAAGCTGAGCAAGAGCGCCGCGAACGTGAGCTTCTCGATCAGCGAGAATACGAGCGCAAGAAACAGGAGCGAGATGAGGCCGAGAAACGAGAACTAGAGTCGAGGCGGAAGAAGTTTGACGACGAGATGGAGCAGGAGCGGCTTGCTCGAGCAAAGCGTGAGCAGGAACTTGAAGATGAAAGAAGGCGCCGCGCTGCAGAGCAAGAGTCGCGCTTCCAGGAAGAGCTCCAACAGCAACAGAAGGCAATTCAAGAAGCGCGAGAGACGCAGAAGAAGCTGCTCGATGACCAAATCGCGCAAGAGCAAAAGCGACTGCAGGATGAACGATTAAGGGAGCAGGAACGCGCGCGAGCCACGAAAGAAGAATCTGATATTGCAGAGCGAAAGTTGCTAATGATCCAAGAAGAACAAAAAGAAGAGGGACATCGAGCGCAGGAGGCTGCGCGCTTACGGAGGGAGGCTGAGAAAGCTGCGGCTGCGCGAGAACGTCAACTGCGCGAGCATGAGCAGAAAGACGAAGCCGAAAGAGGTGCTGCCGCGAAACAGCGAGAAGCGGCTGAAGAGCGACAAATGAAACCTGCTGCCCGCGAAGAGGATGCGGAAATCGATATCCAAGATACCCCGAGTGTGGGCGAAAGCCCTCTTCGTTCAAAAGCTCCGAGTGATGAAGCCCCGGCCGTAAAATCACTAGCAGTTGCTGTCCAGGAGCAGGTGATTGAGAGGGACCTTCTACAAGTCGACGATGGGTCCGATTCAGAGAGCTACCGTAGTGAGCACGACAAGTCAATTTCAAGTGAGTCGGAGGAAAAAGAAGAGAACAAGGACACTGCCTCGGAGGATGCAAATGCTGTGGATGGGATTGACGCTGCACCTATTGGTGATGAAGAACGTGGGCATGAGGTCATCCCTTCGAGTGCCGACACACAGGAAGATAGCGAAGACTCAGTAGAAACTCCTCCGATAATGCCTCCGCCAAAAACGGAGGAAGAGCTGGAAGAAGAGCGGCGTCAAGCAGCTGAGGAAGCGAAGAAGAAAGAGGACGAGGCATCACTGGATGTCTTCCGCCAGCGGGTTCTCGCTCGGCGTGCTGCTGAGAAGCAGCGACAACAAGAGTTGGAAGAGCAAAAGCAGCGAGAAGAGGAGGAACGAGCAGCAGCTGATCGGGCAAGGCTGGAAGCCGAAGTATCGGAGGACGAAATGGAGCACTCGGGGGGATCATTTGCTTCCAGGTACAGTACGATGTTGCATGGTTGATTACATGGCGGGAGAGGGCTCTAACCTTTGCTTGGATTCTTTGTTTCGTAGCGCTGCGAGTTCTAGCGGCTCATTCTAGCTTACCGATGATGTGGACGTGTGTCTAAGGAGCGGCTGCCCAACGTACTCAGTTGGTACTCGGGTGCCTGAGCAGCTAGCCAACGCGAGCCCAAGCTTTTTCGAAGCATACTGCTTGGTATTTGAAGGCCCATCCATATTGGCGGTGCTGGTCTGCACCTTGCGAGCCAGGAGACAAATAACTCAAGTTTGAACTGGTTCAGCAGCGCGTACCTTGCGTAGCTCAAGTGTGATCGTGTGGGCAACAGGACTACGGCATGTCCATGATCGATTCCGTCTCCTGGTCCTCGATTCGCATGTCGTAGCGACACTGCAATGTCTTGAACGTTGCCCACGTCACGCCAGATCCTTCAATGTCCAAGCGCTTCAACGTCGGCAACTGCGACAGCATCGACACGTGCACATCCTTGAATTCGCGTCGTCCACTCAGCACCAGCGTCTTGAGATTCACGAGTTTCGCGAGCGGAGTGAAGTCTGTGATATCCGCAGAGGCTCCGAATGGTGTCGGCATCTTTAGCTCCGTGAGGTTCGTGAGTTCGCGCAGGAATCCAATAGACACAACTGACGCGCTCCACAACTCGAGGCGCTGTAGCTGCTTGAGCTCACTCAGCGAAGAGAGATCCACCGCGCCAGGCACGAACGCGATGCGAAGCATCTCCAGTTGGTGTGCGTTTCTCAGCGTCTCCAGTGAGCAGCTATCGCGTAGCCGCCATCCCAGCAAGTGCAGCTGTTGCAGCGACTTCGCGTTCTCCACGAGTGGCGTGTAGTCATCCCATGGTGGTGAAATCACTGCTTGTAGCGCGTGCCAGCCAGTGACGAAGTACTTGCTTTGGGTTCGTCCGAATTTCGAGTCGATCGCAAGGCGCTGGAGGCGAGGCAGCTGAGCGAGTCGTGACCAGTCGTCCACACCGTCGACCTTGAGAGAGATCGTCTCCAGTTTTTGCATCGAGCTGAGTGGAGCCCAGTCTGTGAACGTGGTCTCACATAAATGCAAGTGCACGAGGTTGGGACACTGCTGAAGAAGGCGAGCGACGGGAGCACGCAGGAACATGAGATGGAGCTTCTCCAGTTGCGGCCACGCTTGCTCTGTCGATGCTTCGTCATCACCAATCGATAATTTGGCTCTGCCGCCAAGCGAGTCGAGCGTGAGCTCCTTCAACGCGGGTAGACTTGTCAGTGGTGCCAGGTTTGCCACTACCATCTCCACCAACACGACCGTCTCGAGTTTGCGAAGCCTTCTCAGGAAGTCCAGGCTACGCAGATTTGAAGCACCTCGCAGTTCGAGTTTCCGCAAGTTCACAAGCGCACTGAGCTCGTCACTGTCGGCGACTTCGAGCTGTTCGATGACCAGCTCATGTAACGTCGTGGTCGATGGCGACTTCACCAATGGATTGAGGAAGTTTTCCACTGGCTCACTTGTTGAGGCATCCAAACGGAGTCTGCGGAGACCGTCAAAGCGAATTAGCCATCGTAAGTCACCGATCTTCACGTCTCCCACGTCGATCTCTTGCAGTGTAGTCGGGGTCGTCTGCAACCACTGGGTCACGCTGTCAACACCTTCGAGAGTATGGCCCGTTCCTTGCTTCGCCAGTCGTCTCCGCACGCGTCTCGTGAAGCCCTCTCGATGCATACTCCTGGCTGCCTTCGTATCCATCAATTCATCCACCTGCTCTTCCACGTCTCTATCTAGCGTCGGCTCACTCGAGATCTTCACGCTCGTGATTCCACTGAGAAGCTGCGGGAGATCCACCAACTTGTCTGGCGGTGCCCGATAATTGCGGATCTCAACTCCATACAAATGCTCACGAAGCTGCATCTGCCGGAGTATTGCGTGGACTCGCAGCGACTCCGCTGAGAACTGCACGGTCGACCGCTGGAGTTTGTGGCGTCTCACAACGGACTGCGTAGCTGCACGAGAGACGCTGGAGAGCTGTTGCAGCGACGGAAAGTCCAGCATCGCTATCAGCAGCAGTATCACATCGCCAAACGCGTCCACTGAGCCTAGTGCATCGCTGATCAACCAGTGCATCCTCCCTGTCGTTGCGCTTCAACCAGTTGCGCTGCTGTCGATGAACAGCTCCGTTCAAAATCGTGTCGCATTGTCACCACTCAACGTGTATTTTTGGCGGGAATGCCACTCATTGGCTCCTGAATTAGGTTAGTTTTATCCTTCATTAGCTTAGCTTCTCATTAGCCTCGTCCTCCCCCTCTCACTTTGATGTGAGTCACATCAACTTGATGATCAAGTGCGACCTTCCCGCTGGACAGGTCTGTTCCCGCCCACATGTTTCATGTTTGCCTGGTCGGCCTGATTCTCGCGCACTCCATGATCGCCTCCACCCCTGAAAGACTGGCGAGACTGGCCCCGAGCTGTTCACTCCAACGGGCCCGAATTGGACCTGGCAAGCGGTGTCACGTTACTATAGAGCAGGACACGCACCGAGCTGGACACGGCGTCCCACGCCCCTGTGTTGGCTGTCTCTTTCTCCTCGTGTTTGCTCTCTCGCTCTTCGCTGGCTTGCGCGCGACGCGACCGTCATCACCATCATCAACTGCAGCGACCAAACAGTAGAACTCCACGACAGCGTCGTGACTGGGTTCACTGTAGGACGTTCAAGTCGCCAGCGTGGACGCCAAGTCCGGCTTGCTTCCCGTCGTTCAGTACTGTACCGTCATTCTAAGAGTCCAGCTCGGTCTCCGAACCCACGGAGTCGCTTGCTACAGTGCAGAGCAGAGTCCCGCGGCCCCGCCACAGCCAGCCGCCCCGTCCCGTCCGTCGCCTCCGTCTCCGCAGTCTGCAAGCTGCGTGGTCAAGCGAAGACCATGGCCGGCAGCGTGCTGGAGACACCCACGAATGGGACGGCGTTCGCCTCGTCGCCGTCGTCCACAGCCTCCGCGGTCTCGCCTATGGGATCGGCAGGCGCATCTACGAAGGAGACGACCAGTGCGAGCAACGACCCAGTCAAGCGCGCGAGACGCACAGCGATTGAGCGCCGCTCGCGGCAGCAGCGCCAGGCGCGGATCAAGCTGCTCCAAGACGAAGTCTCTACGCTGTCCAACATCCTGGAAGATCTCCGGCTGCCCAAGAAGCTCCACGACAATGCAAGGGCGTTGCTGGACGATTTTGGCTTGGTACCTGCCCACACGCCACCACCCAAAGTACTGGTGACGAAAATGGACGCTGTGCGAAAGGAAATGCGAGCGCTGGAGCGCGAACACCGCCAGCTTCAACGCCGTTTGTACGACCACCAAAACGCTGCGGCCGTGATGCGCGATCTGGTCTCACAGCCGGATCCAGACGACTGGGGGATGAGCATCAAGCGCTGGGACGCGATCTCCAAGCAACACTACAAGCCGCTGAGTGAGGAGCAATGCACGACGATCATGGACGACTGTATGAAGACCATCACGCGGTTCTCACTCAGTGACGACTTTGTATCCTCGGGGCTCTCGCTCAATGGCTGGGTGGACCGCACGCGGTACGAACCATCCACGTCGACGCTGGAGTTCAGTTTCTGTAAGGACATTCCGTACGTGGACCCGACCAAGCAGTTTGACAAGTACTGGAAGATCTTCTGGAACGAAGCCGACTACAGGCGCGTGATGCTCGGACTCCAGGCCAAGTACCACATGCACATTCTGCAGCGGGTCTCGGACGACATCATCATCTTCCGCCAGGACATCAAGTACCCGCGGATCGACGTGTCGTGCCACCACATCTCTATCAACTTCCGTCGCCGCACACCGGAAGGGTATCTACTGTGTATGCGCACGATCCCCATGCCCGAGATCCAGCAGGCTATGAACGACGTGATCTGGACCGACAACTTCCACTGGTACGTACTGTACTGTTAGTTAGTTCTTTACCCTCACTCAAAGCCTACTAGCTAATAATGGCTGCTCTATTGTACTGTAGGACCCACACGGATGAGATCCGCGACCGCCAGGGCACGCTCACGGGCTCGCGGTCGACGGCGTGCGGAGCGATCTCCAGTGAGAACGCCGAGTACGCGACGATCTGGATCATGGAGGCGGCCATCACGGTGCTGCGTCTCGAAAGCGCACTCATCGCACCACTCATCCTGCCCGAATGAGTCGACGGCGGTGGTGACTCGTAGTAACTTATCGCGTGCAGTTTGACTAGCCAAACTCCCTCTTGATCCTCCCATCCCGATCTCAACCGATACGATACAGTACTGTAAGAACACTTCGACGCAGTCCCACACTGCTGCCAGCCCCGCGAAGGGGCCTATCGGCTGGTGAGCTCAGTTCCCACTGTACTTGATCCAAGCAACAGCGTGTGAGGATCTTGCTGGTCACTTCAACCCCATGGGAAGTGTACCCATCTTAGGGTGGGCCAGGTTTGAGCATCGACGGGTCTCATGTTTCTCGCAACCCGTGTCGGGTTTAGACCCTCGCCTCTTTGCGCTTCTTGGCTGGAAGTTCCAGCGCTCCAGCCTGGAGCCAATACATATGTCATTGGCAGAGACTCCATGCACCGTTTGAGCGAGAGAACGAGCCCATTTCGCACCTTTTTTGCACATCTTGGCCAACTAGGAGTCCTTTTTTTGAAATTGGAGAGAGGGATGACCCCCCTCACGCCGACGAAATTGCAAATCTGAATAAACACGTCTAAAATCTGAAGTATAATTCATCTTTCCCCCCGTCTTAGTGCCACCACAGTGGCTCGGAGCAAGAGCCCATGCAGAGGGGGGGGGGTAGGGTACCCCCTGGAGCATGATCGATTGCGACCCATACAGACCAGAATTCATAATCTAAAAGGCGATAGCCCCGAAGCGAAGCGGAGGGCGCTATCTCCCGAGCGCTTAGCGCAGCGCAGCGGAGCGGGCGCGATGGCTCCGCACCGGAGCGACAGCTCCGGAACGACCACTTCCTGCCCTACCCCTACTGGCACTAAGTATGTCAACCAGCCGATAACCCTACCCGCGCGTGATATGATTGGCTAGGAGTGATTGTTTTCTCCATTCTGAGGTTTCTTCTTCATTTTTCAGTGTATTTCTTCATCTTTACTAGTCTGTCCCTCACGCCGACCTCGCTTCGCTCGCAGCGGCGTGAAGCCCCCTTTCAGGGGGGATAACTTCTTGAGAAATGAATTCTGGTCGAGCATGTTGGGTCCATTCGCCGGGGAGCTCACTCCCGCTCAAATATTCCCCATCATCATTCCCGAACGGTGCAGCCAGCCACTATCATATGTAATTCACCCGCCTGCCAAACGAGAACGAGAACAAGAAAGGTCTGTTCCAGCCGGTGCGCGTCCTTTCGCTCCGCGTGCTCAATCGACAACACTGCGTGAAACAATCACACGTATGTGTTGGTGTTCTGCTCACCGGCTGGGGTGGGAACAGGTTACAATCGCGCAGCAATTTCCCCACACTTCAACGTGGAGATTTCAGAACACCAATATATTGCCCTTCCCAGGTGGTCTCCTCAGCAATACTTTCCAACAATTCTCACGGTCGACCACAATTTCCAACAAAAATGGTGTTGGAAATTGTGTCGTGGTTCGTATGGTGCCATTCCATGCCGCGTGCACTGTAGCTGTGCCAGCATGTGGAGCCATTGGACTCGTGATCAGTTGCCATTCCCCAGCACGCAATTGGGCTTCTCTGCCAGACAAGCATGCGTTTGCGACACTCTATCCCGGTACGCGAAGCTAATGTTGAAGCTGTCAGTGCCTCGAGGCTCCGCCAGTAGGGTCTCCCATGCACCAGCGTGGAGCTCCTCTCCTCCTCCTCTCTCGTCGCTCAATCTCATTGTGCAATTTGCCTTCTACCTCCAACAAGTAGCCCTCCTCCTCCACTCCACCCTCTACCACCACCATGAAGTTCTTCGCCGTCCTCGCTGCCACCGCTATCGCCTTCGCCTCGGCCGCTGACGTCCCTGCCTGTGAGACCGCGCCGCTTCTCGCTGCCGCCACGGGTACCGCGGGCAAGGCCTGTACGTCGGCCACGACTTACTCGGCTGCCACGCTCTCGATCCCAACGGGTGACGTGCTCGCCAAGGTGTGCGCGAACGCCGACTGCCAGTCGCTGCTCAAGGCCATCACGGCGGCCGTGCCAACCGAGTGCACGTTCGGCGGCATCGCGATCAAGGCGGCGCTGGTGGATAAGTTCCCAGCGGCCTGTGCGTCGGTGACGGGCGCCAGCGCCTCGAACGCGTCGTCCAACGCCACTGAGTCTGCGAACGCGACCACGACTGCGCCTGCTGCCACTACGGAGGCCCCAGCGACGGTCACTGTTGCCCCAGCGACCGAGTCGTCGGCCGCGGATGAGACCTCGTCGGCCAGCAAGAGCACGAGCGAGGAGGTGACTGCGGCCCCAGCGGCTACTACGAAGACGCCTGCGGCCACCACCAGCGGCGCGTCGACGGTCGCTGCTGCGACTGGCGCGGTTGTCGTCGCCATGGTCGCCCAGCTTCTCTAAGCTTACCTGCGATAGTACCGCGATCTAGAGCGTGTAGTTATTCATATCCATCTCAATAAACCATGTATCCAATTTTGCGCATCAATCTGACCGAATTTCAACTTGGAGCTCAATATATATTGCCCCACCATTGTCCTTCATCGGTACAGGATGCCGTTACATATACAGTCATCCCTTGCATAACGACATACAAGGAAAACCTATTTCCCTGCTATCCCGAATGCACATTTGTGCAGCATCCGTAAGACCTCTTATATGTAGATACCCGTCACAATTAATTTCGTTGAAGGGGTGTCGTTATTCGAGGGATGACTGTACCGTAGTACTGTTGTGCGTCTCGCAATTTCCAGCAAGATGTTCTGGTGCCTCTTGGGGTTTCCATACATAAGTAGAACGCCAGCTTGCGGAACATGGGAATCCAAATCCGCGACCATTCCCCGGCCAGAAACCTTCTACTACGCAGTGCTGGCTATCGCTCGAGCCGTGCGACCTTGGGTTCAACAAGCTAAGATGGAAGCTCACGTACCAAAATGACTGACTCGCTGTGGGAGGTCTCCCATGGCTGAAGACCCTGTCTTGCGTGGAGCTCTTCTACTGCTCCACCGACCACGTTGGAATGTGTCATTGTGCAATTCGCCTTCTACCTCCAACAAGTAGCCTCCCTCCATCTTCCATCCTCCTCCATCCACCACCACCATGAAGTTCTTCGCCGTCCTCGCTGCCACCGCCATCGCCTTTGCCTCGGCCGCTGAAGTCCCTGTCTGTAACCCCACACAGCTCCTTGCCGCTATGGGTGCCTCGGGCGCTGCCTGCCCGGTCACGGCCATATTCACCGCCACTCCGCTCGCCCTCCCAACGGGTGAGATGCTCACCAAGTTCTGCGCGAACGACGCCTGCAAGAAGCTGCTCGCTGACATCAATACTGCCTTGCCAACGGACTGCTCCGTCGGCAATGTAGCGATCAAGGCGACGATCGTCGACAAGTTCCCAGAGGCCTGCGCGGCGGCGGCGACTGGCGCCAGCGCCTCGAACTCGTCGTCCAACTCGACTGCTGCCACCAACGCCAACGCGACCGCGTCCGCACCTGGTGCGAATGAGACAGCGGAGACGCCAGCGACCGAGTCGTCGGCTGTGGGTGAGACCTCGTCCTCCTCGGCCAGCAAGAGCACGAGCGAGGAGGTGACTGCTGGCCCAGCGGCCACAGCCAAGACGCCTGCGGCCACCACGAGCGCCGCCTCGACGGTCGCTGCTGTGACTGGCGCCGTCGTTGTTGCTATCGCTGCTCAGCTTCTCTAAGCGTAGCGTACGCGCGACCTAGAGCGTGTAGTAAGTAGTTCATATCCCTCTCAATAAACCATGTATCAATTTTGCTTCCATGGTTCATGGACACCTTGAAATGCAATATTGATCGCACGTTAACTGTGGCTGCGGACGGCGTTGTTGGCTTACATATTGACTCCCTCCTCTCATGCAGATCGAGATCAACTCTACTTCTACTACACTGCCGGTAACGTGGGCTTCGCGAGGGCTACCACACTGAAAATGTTACTTTAGCAACTTCAACATCATCAGTGGCAGGGGTTCGTCGCCAAGTCACCTTGGAGCACAATATATTGCCCCACCAATTTACTACTGTACTTACCGAAACCAGCACTGGTGCATGCCCCCAGTATCATACTGAATTGCGCTCGAATGACTCGCGCAGTTTCCAGCAAAACGCCGTTAGGAACTGGTTGTGGTGCCTCTTGCGTCAGCTTTCTTCAGCTATGTGACTCCAGATCCGCGACCATTCCCCAGACTGAAACCTCCTGCTGACTATCATCGATGCCGTGCGACATAGCAAATGCTCGTCCCAAACGCCTAGGGGTCTCCCACGCCCGAAGCCCCTCTCCTGCGTGGAGATCTTCTGCTCCGCGGGTCACGCTCCAAAGTCTCATTGTACAATTCGCATTCTACCTCCAACAAGTAGCCTCCCAACTCTCCAACGTCACCACCACCACCATGAAGTTCTTCGCCATCCTCGCGGCCACTATCTTCGCCTTTACCTCGGCTGCTGACGTTCCTGCCTGTGCGACCGCGCCGCTTGTTGCTGCCACCATGAGCGCCTCTGGCACTGCCTGCACGGCCGCGACCACCTACAAGGCCGCTACGCTAACGCTCCCAACGGGTGAGGTCCTTGTCAAGGTGTGCGCGAACCCCGACTGCAAGAAGCTGCTCACTGCCATCACAGCGGCCGTGCCAACGGAGTGCACGCTCGGCGGCGTGGCCATCAAGTCAGCGCTAGTGGACAAGTTCCCAGTGGCGTGTGCTTCGGTGGCCAGTGCCAGTGCCTCAAACTCGTCGTCCAACGCCAACGCCACCGAGTCCGCGGACGCGAACGCGACTGCGCCTGAGCCTGCTGCAAATGCGACCATGGAGACGCCAGTGGCCACCACTGAGTCCCCCGTGACCGAGTCGTCGGCTGCGGGTGAGCCCTCGTCCTCCTCGGCCAGCAAGAGCGAGAGCGAGGAGGTGACTGCTGGCCCTGCCGCCACCGCCAAGACACCTGCTGCTACCACGAGCGGCGCGTCGACGGTCGCTGCGGCGACTGGTGCAGTTGTCGTTGTTGCTATCGCTGCCCAGTTTCTCTAAGCGTATTCGTTGCGCGATCTGCAGCGTATAGAAGCTCGTATTCATCTCAATAAACCATGTAGTAGTTTTGCTTCTGCCATCATGCTCTCCTTTCCAGCAACAGGAGTCCATACGTTGGTGCAGCATGCCAGATCTGGGTCACGCGCTGTCTGACTCGTGGTTGACCAGCGGCCTTGATGCAAGCTGATCGCGGGAATTGATCACCGTGGGTGAGCTCAGTCGTGGCTGACAAGGTATCCGATGGTGTAGAAAGAAAGAGGGGGAAACGGCGACTTTCAAAACAGCACTGTACTGCACCGGTAACGTTGAGACGAGTTGCTGCTGACTAGTTTCTCAAGAAGACAAGACTTTTCTAAGCTTACACTAACTACGTGGGCTTCGCGATCACTGCCACACTGAAGATGCTCCTTCAACTGTTGGGACCAAGAGACAGGCCGTGTAGGCTGACAACTTCAACATCATCAGCGTCAGTGATAGTTTGGAGAATTGGGCTCAGCTGCAAATGGACGCCGTTCGGCGATCAGCCCCTCGGCGCGTACTGTACAGTATTCCTTCTATTCATAATAAAGCTCATCCTAGTACTGTGTGGCTGATGCTCAGGTGGTTGTGTTCCAGCAACTGAAGTGAAGGTCCCGACCAGACTTGCGTGTCGAAGAGCGCCGAGTCTTCAGCGTTCAGCTGAACAGGCTCCGGTCTTCTCGCTCCCCTCGAGAGAGGAGCTCATTGTGCAATTTGCATTCTACCCATCAGCCGGTTCTTCCTTCCATCCTCCACCCTCCACACCTTCGTTGTACCAGCTACCACAGTATGAAGGTCTTCGCTGTCCTCGTTGCTTCCGCTATGGCCGTTGTCTCGGCCGCTGATGTGCCAGCCTGTGACACCACTGGGCTTCTCGCTGCTGCCACTGGATCTTCCAGTACTGCGTGTACCTCCGCCACCGGTTACTCGGCGACTTCGCTCTCTATCCCTACGGGCGACACGCTCGCCAAGGTCTGCGCGAACACGGACTGCCAGGCGCTGCTCGCCGCGATCAGCGCAGTCGTCACTACCGAGTGTACGTTCGGTGGCATTGAGATCAAGTCCACGCTGCTGGACAAGTTCCCAGCAGCGTGTGCCTCCGTGACGACGACTGCGCCTGCTGCCACTACCGCGACCCCAGCGACGACCACCACCGCTCCAACGAGCACTACTGCGACGCCTACCACTACCACCGCAACACCAACGACTACTACAGCGACTCCAGCGACGACTACGCCGGCTCCAGCACAGACGACCGCCGCCCCCTCCAGCTCCTCGGGCTCCACGGGCTCCACGGAGGCTGAGCTCACGCCTACAGTGGAGTCAGCCGAGGCTTCGCAGGCGGACGAAGAGACCTCGTCGGGATCGACTGAGATTGAAGAGATCACCACCGAGGCCCCCGCCACCACCACGGCTACCACGCCAACGCCTTCGTCCACCACCGCGACCACGAGCGGCGCGTCGACTATTGCGACTGCGGCCGGCGCTCTCTTTGCTGCCACCGTCGCCATGCTTCTCTAGATCCCAAAGATCTGTCGGTGGGAAGCCACCACTAAAGACAGTTGGGTCTTTGTGGTCTGAAATGTATTCGTTCCTCATCTTCTTTAGTCCGCTTCTGGATTAATAATTGTCGTGGCACCAAGCCCAATTAATTGTGGCACCGAAGACCGGAATTGGCTGGCTGTGCTGGTGTTCCAGCATGTGCTGCTGCCGATGCTTTGTGCTAGGTACAGTAGCGGCCATGTGCATCAACTGCGTTTGTTCCATGGACAAGCGGTTGGGGGATGCAACGTGGATTGCCAAAGCCCCTGTCCAGCTGACCACCAAGCTCTGTTCCCCACTCCAGCCAAAACTGCGCCCGGAATGGCCAGTGTCTGCAGAGCCTTCCTTCCACGAGACTTGGCAACTTGGCAACCGAGTCTCTCGATATGTTCAGAACCCAATCGCCCACGACCCAAGACTCGCGTCTTTTTCTTGGCGTCTGTCTCCTCTGTGAGTAACTGCGCGGTCGACAGTAGCGTGGGGAGTCAGTCCATTTGTTCTATTTATAATAGAGTTTCGGCGTTGCTTCCAAGAAAACACAGTCGGAAACTTGGTCCACCCCACTGGCAGCCAGTGGCACCGAACACCTGAACTTCCGACTGAAACCAATTGGGAGACTTGCAGTTGCCCCTCTCGGTCTGACTCTTCCGACCGTTGTTTCACGGTCTACTATGGATGAATGGATCCCATAAACAACTACGCGAAGGCAATCCACGCTTTCGTGCACAATCGGCTGAGCGATGGTCTGTCTCTCGCTGCCTCTGGCAAACAGAACCAGGCTTGCCCTGTACACTGTACACTCGATCCACTGCGATCTTGGAACAAGGCTTGACCGAGAAAAAACCCGATAGCCAGACCCAGGTCACCCAGGTCGCCTCTGCCGCAATGAAAAATGGAAAATGGTTTGCAGCGTTTCGCGCGGCTCTCTACAACCAGACGGCGCCGCGGTCTCGGCTCTCTCGTCTGCAGCAAACCGTCAACTTCTATACTGTACCGTAAGCTTCGTTGGGTCCACTGACCTCCATCGGCCAGCAGCTCCGCTCGTTTTTTTAGGATACCGATCACTCTCATTCCCCGATTTGCCATCCACCATGAAGTTCCTCGTCGTCATCGCCGCCGCCATCCTCGCCACCGTCTCGGCGGAGACCTGTGACACCACCAAGCTGCTGCCGCTTCTCCAGGACGCCGACCTCAAGTCGTGCACAGCCGACTCGGGCCTCACGCTCCCACCGGTGGGTGAGATCGGCAAGGAGACCCTCGTCAAGGCCTGCGCGTCCAAGGGCTGCCAGGGGCTGCTCGCTAAAGTGCTCGCGCTCAACCTCGGCGACTGCTCGGTCGGCTCGTTCAAGCTCGAGACCAACCTCATCACGCCACTGAAGTCGGCCTGTGCTTCGGGTGCCTCGGCCAACTCGACTGCCGCTACCACCGCCCCTGCCGCGACTGTCGGTGCCGCGAAGGAGACCAGCTCGATGGCTGGCTCGATGGCTGCTGACATGACCATGGAGCCTGCCACGACCATGCCTGCCTCGGGCAGCGCGGCCGCGGAGAAGGAGACGACCTCGGCCCCTGCCGCCGGCGTGCCAACGCCATCGCCATCCAAGGCCACCAGCGCCGCCTCGGCCGTCACTGTCGCTGCCGGTGCCGCTGTCGCTGCCGTCGCCGCCTCGCTCTGGTAGTAAATTTTAGAGACGCGCATGCTCTCAGTAGATAATCCCGACACACGAAATGAAAGTGTATTCTGTATCATCACACCACCCTCGGCTCCCAGCTACTTGTACTCAAAAGTTAGCCACGAGTACACTGCACCCACTAACAGCCTCATGCAAGCTTATTTTAATAGACCTTTGCGTATAGCTTCAGGCTATTAAAATAGCCTGAAGCTATACGCAAAGGTCTCACCATGAGACTCATATCCATGGCACTCTCTCGAGGTTCAAGCGCCTACTTTAGGTCCCGGACGTCACTCTTGCGGGGGAGCTCTTCGTCGCGCCAGCTGCCTTTCTCGCAATCTGATGCAGCAGCCGCGATTAGCAATTGGCTCTCTTCCTCACGCCACTTCAACGTGCCTCCACGCTGCGTATGGCGTCCTCCGTCCTCTGCCACACACTGTTCAAGTGTGAAGACGATCCTCATCGAGAGGATGATAGCATCAACAGACCCAGACCCAGGCACTGCAAGCCGGGGAGCTCCTACTCCGAAGGCTCCGACCCGATCTCCTACCTTCTTCTCATTCCTCGAGTTGCCTTCCGTTCAACAAGCGTCTCCCCCTCTCCTTCCCCTCTCCCCACCCACCCTCAAAGATGAAGTTCTTCCCAGTCGTCGCTGCTGCCTCGCTTGCCTTCGCCTCGGTGTACGCAGCAGAAACCACGGCTCCTGCCAGCACCGAGTCGGCGATGTGTGACTTGACCAAGCTCCGTCCTCTGCTCGCGGACACGGATCTGACCAAGTGCTCGACCTCATCAGGCCTGACCTTCCCACCGGTCAGCGCGCCGTCGGCTGATCTGCTGAAGAAAGTGTGCGGTGTGCCCGAGTGCGCGAGTCTGCTGAAGAAGGTCGCGGCGCTGAACCTCGGTGACTGTACGCTGGGGGCGATCAAGATCGAATCCGAGCTCATCAAGCCAGTGATGAAGGCGTGTGCTACGGCGGCCACGACGGCCACCAACACGACGACCACCAACACAACCACCGCGGCCAACGCAACCACGACCACGCCTTCGACCACGTCTCCAGCGACGACGCTGCCGACCACGGCGCAGGTGACCACGGCCCCAGTGACTGTGGACGGACAGGTCGGATCCTCGGGCTCCGGCAGCATGGAGGAGTCGCCTGAGACGAGCGACAACTCGTCCTCGGTGTCGGCCACGACGATGCCTTCGACGGTGCCAAAGACGGGCTCGGCGTCGTCGCTGTCCATGGCGGCCGCTGGTGCGGTTGTCTCGGCGGTTGTTGTTGCGCTGTTGTAAGGCAGCTACTTTGTAGTACACTGCTGCAGTCCCAGTGGAAGATGAGAGAGAGAGCGCGCAAGGTCTCGGCTCTAGGTAGCTCGAAGAAGTACGATAGAAATTGCATGAAGTCAACTGTACAACAGATAGGACCAAACACTGTAGCCAACTAACAACAATGGAACCAAACATGATTGTCCTAATCGATGAAAGCTAAAGTCACTAGAGGTGGCAAAATCGGATTTACGGCAGCAGAGGCTTCTTCTCGTCGCCCGCGTAGAGGCGGTTGTTGGACTCGTACCACACGTAGTGCTGCAGCACGAACACGATGTCGACCACGATGCTCACAAAGCCCAGCGAGAACTTGACCGGGTCGCCCGTGATCGCCGTCCAGTCGTGGGTGGCCCACGAGTCCAGCACTTGCTGGCCAATCGACAGCAGACCGCCCGTGATATCCAGCAGCACGTTCCAGATCGTCCAGCCGATCGTCGACTTGCGCTTGTAGTTGAGGTAGATCTGCGGCAGACACTTGACCAGCGTCGTCATGAGCTTGACGTAGCTGAGAAAGTACAGCACGTTGAGCGTGTTGATGAACGAGGATTCGTCGTTGCCCGTCGCGACCACAGCGAACGCGAACAGCGCGCCGACGATGACCGTGCCAAACGACCACACGAGCGTCGCCTTGCTCACGCGCTGGCCTCCTCGCGGGTAGATCGTGCACTGGAACAGCGACACCGCGACTAGTAGCACCGCGTGGAGAGCGAAGAACACGTCGTTGGGCTCCACGGCGTTGCGGTTGCCGTTGTAGCGGCGCATGTATTGCTCCTGCACGCTCTCGCTGTAGTAGAACGCGCAGTTGAAGATCGCATAGCACGTGAAGCCCAACAGGTTGAGCACCGTGTAGTCGAGCGACAATCCTTCGACGCTCTTGCGCTCGTAGTTGAGGAACACTTGCGGGTAGAAACTCACGCTCCAGCTGCAGAAGTACACCCAACCAATGACACTGGACAAGCGGTTCCACGGCTGCGGGATGTGCGCGTTCGCATTGAGCGTGAGCCCGAGAATGAGGCCGACGACGAGGATGAGTGTGGACACCAGCGCGATGCGCATGCGCAGCGTCAGTGCGTGGAACGACGGCGCCATTGTGACACGATATAGTACTGAGTGCGTGTGGTGCTGTGGGCGTGCCTGTTGACGAATGGCCGCAGCCAACGCATCACCGCCGTGTTGCGTGGGCTCTGCGTTCGTCGATGATCCTTTGGATCTCTCTGTTTTCCAGGTCTCCGCGCAGCGTCACAGATTAGACACTGTCACTCGCTCGAGGTTTTCATATGAACGACTTGGTGTTTGTATGGTTGTAACGGTTAGACCGATGAGACAATGGCATCCAATCAGCAGACGAGATATCTTTGCATCACGTTAGACTGGCCAATCATATTCCATCAAGGCGTTGTTCAACCAGGCGAACCGCCACCTCGTTTGAGTGGCACGATCATGTCACTATATGATCGCGTCAACATGAGCTCTTCGAGTGGCCAAATGGCTACACTTATTCTTGTGTGGTCAAGACCGCAGTCCGAGCACCAGCACGCTATGCTTCACTGAGCGGAACACATCCAAGTGCCTCTTGAGCAGCGTCTCCACAATCTCCCCACGGCTCCACTTGCGTAGTGAGCTCTTCCGCAAGAGACGCAGTATATCCGCGTGCGCGACTCGTAGTTGCGCTGTCTGGAACGTCACTGGATGCACGATACGCACGTTGCAGTCAACGGCATTGGCAGCCGCGTCGATCTCGTCCAGCGTCACGATCGCCATCGCAAACGTGTTGTTAATACGACAGCAGACTCGAAAGCGTGTGCCACTGACGTCACGCAGCTGGAGTTGTTTGGCTCGCGCCTGACGCTCGGCCTCTCGCCGCTTGCGGTATTTTTGCTGGATGAGCTTCGCTGCGAGGTCCTGGAGTTGCGTTGTGCGCTTCATCTCCTCGCGTTGCCTGCGCACTTTCTTTTTTGCAACAAGTCCTCGCGTTCGAGCTTGGATTCGCTTTGCAGCAGACTCCTGCTTCTCTTTCTTCAGGCGACGCTGGCGCTCGTCGTACTCGGCCATCCGCCGTCTTGAGAGCACCACCGCTTGCTGAATGCATTGGTTCTTCAGCGCAGCTAGCTCTGTACGCTCTTGCTCCAGCATATCAGTGCGATGCTGCTTGATCAAAATCTCATGGGGATGACGACGAATGGATCCTTTTGGTTTGACGCCGGGAAACACCAATTCGAAGCCTCGAGACGTGTACTCGAAGTACAACTTCTCACACACTTGAGCATAGAGCGTCTTTCGTGTGGTTCGGCCAACGAGTCGTTCGCGGTAGTTGTCGTGGGCTCTGAATGTACGCACGATATGCTTTTCCAGCAGATTCAGCACTGTGCGCTGGCTTGTTCGTGCGTTGAGGAAGGAGATCTTGAGTGAGTAGTCGATTGGAATGAGCTGCACGCTGAGGAAGCCGTAGAAGATGGCAAATGACCGGAACGAGAACATGCGCGCTTGGCGATATTGGATCGGGAAACACACCGAGATCTCGTTTCCTGGCTGATAAGGCGGTGTGAGATGCGATCTTTCGGCCGCGATCTCAAAAGAATCCTAGCAGTTCATACCTTCCATTTCAAGCATCGGATCACATGATCGAAACACCGACTCCAATGGGCTTCGACAGCTCGGTATCGACGAACCTGCAGGGATCAATCACCGAGTTAGTTAAACAATCGACCCTCAATACCCTCGATAAAAATCTGCTGCGGGACTCTGACTTCGGAGACTCGGTACCACGTCACAAGCGGCGGTAGAATGAACTCGAGCCACTCTAGTGGCAGTGTGAGGCTGACGGAAAGCGATGTCAGTGGACGGTAGATATCGACGACGAGCTGGTGCAGTTCGTCGCTTTCCGATAACCGCGTCACGGCAATACGGCCATCGATGCGACCAACGCGTAGTAAAATAATGTCCTTCCACCGAGATCGCACGAACTGGGATATTGTCGGTAGCTTGGGCAGAGGAGGTGGTGGCTCGAAATTGTCACTATCGCCGTCTTCCTCTGGCTGATGCTCCTTTCTACGTCGTGACTTTGGAGAAATCACGGGGGCTGCCACCGTTACCGGTTCTACCACGGGTGCAGCAATTTCGAGCTCGTAGTTGACGGTCTTTTTGGGTGAGATTCTTGCTTTGAAGAAGATTTTCTTGCCGTCCGGACCACGAATCACGAGATCCGCATCCTGGATTGTTGTGGTCACGGCCTGATTGCTGGGCATTGACCTTGACTGCGGAGTTAAGGAGTCTTGTGTGCTGGTGAGCGTATCAATTGATGCCATTAGGCGTTGCTGTGTCGATCGATGGAGTTCCTTCAACTTTGACAGCATCGAGACGCACTTGGCCTGAAGATTTCGATCTCTATCACAGCAAACACATCAAGTTATGAGCTCTCCCATCCAGGGGAGACTATCAAGGTGGATAAGCAAATTCGTACAGCAAGAAAGCTGGTTCTAATGCGTGCAGATCCAATTCGAGGGAGTGGACAACGTGGTCGATCGACTGGAACTGAGCGCCATCCAGGGCCTTCTCACAGCATTAACAGAACAGTTCAGTAAGCTGAAGTTGTGAGAACTCTTCAGCAGACGCCTCTAGTCACCTCTAGTTCAGGGCGATCAAGTCGGCGCTTGAGTTCCTGTTCTCATTTCCACACAGTCAGCTCTCCGTCCTCAGAGTAAATCAGCAATTGACACAGCAAATACCAGCAGGCTTTCGACGAGCCGCCGCGTTGACACCATCCAGATCTTGAGCTTCAGATCATAGTCTTGGATTTCAAATGGCGTCTGCTGTGCTGCGTGGGTCTGGTTGGCGGAGGCGCTGGTCAGTTCATGAGCTGGTGAAGGTGGTGGTGAGTCGATAGTACTGAGGAGTTTAGCGATGCGCGTGGGCTTCTTCGCTGGAACCCGCGGTCGTTTCTTGGTCCTAGGAGACGCTGGTGATCTCTGAGATGGTAAGAGTAGTCGTGAAGCGGTCTGTGTAGACGGTGACGCGACAGTGGATGGTCTGCTACAGCCAAACAATCACACTCTGAGGTGAGTACACTCATCCCATCATGGACATACTGGCTTACTAGACGAACCAGAGCTTGTCCAGCGACGGGAGCTTGGTGCGCATCACACTGAATGCGTTTTGCTTGAGCTAATAACCAATCGAGGCGCGTGAGAACCAAGCAAAGCGTCCCATTAACTTCAGCACAAATGCGAGTCACCTTGTCGCCGCATTTGGCGCAGAACTTGGCGTCCACCGCGCACCGATGGCCGCAACTTTCGCACACTAGATGAAACGCAGCATCGCGGACACAACTAGACACAGGAGAGACCCACGTAGAGTGCGGAGGCGTCATATTCGCAGCAAGAAGCAGCGTGGCGTCGCGCTTCCGAGGCTTCATCTCCATCGTCTGGAGCGTGGTGGTTCTTGAAGGTCACGACCATCACTCTCGACAGTTTCTTCGACCTCGAATAGTGACATCACCTGAATAGAGCGCCATGCGCCTGAGTCTGAGTCAGAGTCTGAGACCTCACTGATGAGAGGAGTCAAAGCAAAATCCAAGATGAAGTCGAGGTGAGAATGGGGTTGGAAAATGCGATCTCTTCCTGCCTCCTTGCTGACCAACCACTGTCTCTTCGTGACTCACCAGTGCGATCGCTGGCTCGTTAGCGTCCTGTGCCGGTATGCTGGGGAAGCTGGGCGCGGACGGCGACTCTGGCGTGCTCCACGCCGTCGCATCGCTCTGCGCGTCGTCCTCCATCGCAGCAGCCACTGGCATCCCATGCGACTACGTGCAGTTGCTGCTGCGGGTGGCGTTCATTGGACTCATGCTCGCCACTAACGGACTCATGCTCAGCTTCTTCGTCAAGGGGCTCCACGAGACGGACTCGCTCACCGCCACTGTTACCTCCGCTGCTGTCAACTTCATGCTCTCGGTACGTCCATCATTATCCATCTCTCCCTCACCTCCTTCCTCACTTCTAACTGCAGCACGTGTATCTATCGATTTAGGCTGCCGGTGGTTGGCTGTTCTTCCAAGAGGGACTCCCACTGCAATGGTTCGTTGGTGCGTCCATTATCCTCACGGGCGTCGCATTGCTGCTGTATGGGGATTCCGTCCCCACGCCCGACGAAGCTTCCCAGACAAAACCCAAACAGAACTGAACTCCCCCATCCAACGGATACACGAAATGCATGCATTGAATGCAACCTAACACTGCTATTCCTTGGCCTCGCTGGTGGCCACGCCACGAACGTCCAGAGCCGCAGGCCAGTGGGCCAGCTCCGTGAGCTCGAGCCACGGGAACGCGTGCTCGCCACTCCCTCGCAACCACTCGTTGAACTCGTCCAACGCCACACTCGGTGACAGATCCAACGGCGGCTTCTTCATGCGCTTGGTTGGACTCACGTTCTCGTCTTCGTTTGCCGCACCGCCCAGGAACGCGCGAAGCACGGCCTCGGCACCTCGCTCCGCTGATTCTCGCACAGCATCGGCTGCTAGACCGCACGTCATGCCGTAGAACGCCATCAGCATACACTTGAGGCACTCGTGAATCGTCTCAAGAGGTGTCTCGCTCGCGTGGGCGGGTGCCGTCTCGTCAAACAATTGTGCAGCGGCCTTGATCTTGTCGAGCAGCGAGCCGTCGCAGAAGGCAAACAGCCCGCAGATGGCCCCGCGGACATCGATGGGCCCTGTAGCAAACAACTCGTCTTCGTCAATGCCCTTGCTGTCCATTCCTGTAGAAGCGTAGCCACTGGCCGGCACTCGCTCTTCACTGAACACACGAAGCACAGCGTCCAAGAGTTCCGCCGAGTCTGCGCTCAGGTCACGACCAGCAATGAACGCGTTTTGCACCGCGTCAGCTAACGATAGGCTCACGACCTCCGTTTTGCTGCCCAAGTTCAATGCCGCCAGAAGAGACTCCGACATCGTTCGCGCCGAGCGGTCGCAGAGCTGAATCTCTTGCATAAATGCCTTCATGAGACGCACGTCGTCCATGAAGAAGTGCACTTCCGCGGCCTGGTCATCGATAGCAAAGACCATAAATGGTCCGCCAGACGAAAGAACTCCCGCCTCGTGGTGCACAGGCAGTGTCGCCTTCTCCTCAAGAGCTTCGTTGTAGTGCTCGAACGCGATCTCGCTCTGGCGAACCTGCTTCTTCTGGGTCGTGCGTGGTCTCTTGCTCGTATCCACTGGTTCGACAAGTCGAGCACTCGGGATGTGGCGCTGGGAGCGATTGCTGGCGTAACGTCCGGCGGCCGTGCGACTCAATGCGACTGCTTCTTGCTCCATCTCCCACTTTCTGACGTCCAGCAACTCGATCCACGAGATGATATGGTACCCAGACGTGTTGTACCACTCGCCGAACTGTTCAAACGTGACTTTCCCGGGTCCTTGCGAGCGGCTCCCGAAGCCGTTGTAGCCACTATTGCTTCCACCTCCGGCGACTTCGCTCATCAAATCGTTGATCGCTTCTTCGATAAAGTCGTCCGCCTCGCTGTGCATCCGCTCGAGTCCCAGGCGATACGTTGTATCGCTTAGCGCCATCAGCGCCAACAGGAACGAGCGCAAGTACACGTACACCACCGAGACAGGTAGTGCATCGGGCTCATGATGGAATCCAGTGCGACGCATCCCCGACGCAGTGGACATGGCGCCTCGAGCGCTGGTTAGCCAGCCGAAGGCACCTCCGGTTGTTGATACGCTGTTGATTCCACCTCCTCCAAGTGCACCTGCACCGCTGCTCGAGTTTGCGAAGAGGTTGAGCGTGCGAGTCCGTTGGATGCGCATCTTCAAAATGAAATCAAAGGCCAGCGATAGCTTCTGACTTTTCGATCCTTTCCCCAAGATGCTCAACCCACACGCAAGCTCCAGAGCATTGGCGCGGCCACATTTCGTGCGGTCAAAGACGTTGAAAATACGCGAGAGCATCTTCGACGACGTCTGCTGGGCCTTCTCGGACATGTCTTCTTTCGGGACGAGCGTGCGAATGCACTCGTAGAAGCTGCTACGCGTGAGTACGAGGTACGACCCTTGGTCCTCATCGAAGTTGATGGGATTGAAGTTTGGCTCGCCCGTTTTGGCTTGATCACGCTGGGCTCGCGACCTCTTTTCGATTTCTTGAGCAGACGGAACGGCGTACGCAAGCAATTCATCGTACAGCTTGCTCACATTCAGCTCGCTCAGCTTGGTCGAGCGCAGCATGAACAGATACGTGGAGATGTCACTCTCACTGAAGTGTAGCAGCGTCTCGTCTTCGTTCGCCTCGAACCCATACAGTGGTTTCTCGGCTTTGCTAGCTTCAAAGGCTTCTTTTGCAGGCCACTTGGTCAAATCCAGCAGCTCGACCCATGGACAGTGCAGGTATCCACCTCCGGCGTACCATTTGGCGAACTCTTCAAGCGAGATCGAGTCCGCGTTTCTGCACTGCGCTGTGCAGAACATTTCTGCCGTGAGAGCTCCCGCGACTCGCTCAGCGACCGAGTTAGTACTCCAAGTGTTGATGTTTGTATCGTTGGTGTGAGCCTTCGACGAGTTGAAACTTGAGAACGCGAAGAGCACCACGAGGATCGACTTGAACATCATCGACATGTGCCACCGTGACACATACCCATCGCCGTGGATATCAAACTGCTGGAAGAGCACTCCGAGCTTCGCGCTCTTTGAGCCTCCGCAGAAAATGCTCATTCCAGCCATCAAATGCAATTTCTCGACCGAGCTCGTTCTTCGATAGTTGTTTCCACCGCCGTCGGAACTTCCATTGTCGTCTTCTCCATCTGAATCGTCATCGTTCGCGCTTTCAACCTCGAACAGTGCAAACACACGCAGCAGGTGGAACGACAAGAATTCTTGGTCCTCGTTGGTGAGCAAGTCACGCGGTACGTGTTCACGCATCACCCTGAGAAATCCGGCTTTGGTGAGCGATCGTCCTCGCCCACCAGAGTCGAACACGCTCTGTAGATCTTTGCACGTTAGAGCTCGAAAGCCCATCCGCTCGGCGACCATATACACAGTCGCCACATCTTTGAGCCGAATCTTCAAGACCGTGTTGTCGAAGTTTGTGAGCTTGAACTGGAGCCCGACCGAATTTAAGTTCTTCGCTGACGACGTTGTCGACGTGGGTGAGTTAATCAAGGCGCGCACTCCTGCTACACTCTCCATGGTCGTTTCATAGCTCTGTCTCGCGTGCGTTCCCATCAGAGATGCGGTGTTCAGAGTTGTCATCTCATCCGGTGAGTACTCTGCCTCCAACGATGAAGTCCGTCCCTCTTCAATGTGGCTTCCGTTCGAAGACGTCCCCGATAGGATCACACCGGAGTCTGGACCGCTGCTCAACGATCCGCGCGCAGCCATCCCGGCAATCGCACGCTGTTGGCGGCTAATGTACCGAAGAATCGTATCAGCGACGTCATCACTCACTTGAGGCCACTTCTTCGTGTCGAGAAGCTCAATCCACGCGATAAAGTTGTGCCCTTGGGCGCTGTACCAGGCCCCAAACTCTTGTAACGAGACGGCACCCCCTCGAATAAACGACCTCCCAGCTCCTGCACCACTAGCACCTGCGCCACTGAGACTGACGGAGCCTGCGCTGGGCAACGAGCTTCGGTGGTAGTACTGACCACGGCGCAATTGCCTGTTTCTGCTCGCGACAACGGTCTCTGCTGAATCTGGCGTGTCGAGGCTGAACCTGTTGCTTGGACGAGGATATGATGGTGCTTGGCGAACGCTGAAGGGCTTGTTCGTGTCACGGAACATGGCATTAGCGATCGTGACGGCGGTGGCATCTACAACGCTGGCGAGTGCCTCAGCTGAGAGCTCAGATCCATTGCCAAGCGCGAGCAGCACGGTGAGGAACGACCTCAGATACCTCCACATCTCGCGTCTCTTGAGGGCGCCATCTTCATCAGTGTCGAAAAGTCGATATGCGAAAATGAGCTTCTCACTCTTGGAGCCGGCGCAGAAAATTGACATGCCCACCATAAGCTCGACTAGGTCAATCTTGCCTGTTCCTCCCCGATTGAAGGCAAAAAAGAGCCGAGACAGAGTGTCAGCGACCATCTTGAACTCGTGAGGCTGGCCAATGCTTGGGGGGATGACTTGACTGTTTGGCGGGATGCCGAATGACGAGGAAACTCCCTCGGCGATGTTTGGAGGCAGTAGGTTCTTCATACACTCGTCAAACGTGCTCTTCTCGATCCAAGCGGTGGATGTCGCGTCCATATACGGCTCAAAAACGCCGTATAGGTCAGCGAGCGGAACTTCGTATAATCGCACGACACGCTGCAGTTCACGATACTGGAGTAAGTCTCCGTTGTGAAACATCAGACTTCCGAGCGGGATCTCTTCAGCGGCGTCGTCGTCGCCGTCGAACGGGAGTTCGAACTCCAGCATAACTGTGTGCATCAGCAGAAGGGCGGGTGTCGAGTTGTAGGTGGTTGCTGACGAAAATGACGAACCCGAGTGCACGAATCCTCCGTGATGCTCGCCTTCATACTCTCCATCTTCGTCATCGTCCTCTTCAATTGCGTGAGGGTAGCCTTTGGGTGGAGGAGCTCCACGCTTGAAGTTATTTTGCTCCACCTCGACTTGAATGTTCTGTGCGGTGTAGTAGTTGTTGCTCTCAACAGAGTCGACAGGCTCGTCGTCGAGTTCCTGCAGCTGAAAGTGCGGCGACAAAAACGTCCACTTGCGCAGATCGAGCAGCTCGAGCCAGCTCAGCTCGGTGTATCCACCCATATTGTACCACTCAGCGAAGGCCTCGAACGTGAAGACTCCCATGCGTACATCCGACGACATGGAGTGTTGCCTCTCGTTGTCGTTGCCGGCCTCTTCATCGCCAATCCCGTCCATGATGAATTCGATAATCTTCTCTTCACCAGTGTCCACCAGATCGGCGATCGAACCGTGACGCGTTATCACGTCGTCGTGAGGTGGCGAGAGGAACAAAAGCACGGTCAGCACGGAGCGCAGGAACCGCCACATCTGCTGGCGATTTAAGAACCCCTTCCCGTCAACGTCGAAGTAGTGAAAGGCGGCTTGCAGCTTCTCGCTCTTGGAGCCCCGTGTGAAGAGGCTGAAGCCCGCTGCAATCTCGATCGCGTCGGCGTGGACGCCGTGTTCCGGCAAGAAGCACCGGAAAATCGTGTGCATATCTTCGAAGAAGTCGCTTTCTTCCTGTGCCAACAGCGGCGGGTTGGTCATGCTCACGAGCTCTTTCACAGCCTCCATGTACGTATCGTCTTCCAGCAATCCGTCACCCGTGTGCTGAACAAACGTGTCGTACATGGCCCTCGCGTCGACTCTGGTGAACGCGGATTCTCGCAAAAGCTCGAAGAGATCACTGGCTTCAGGTTCTCCGATGCGCAGAAACCCACTCTCCGTCTCGGAGAACTGGAAGTTTAGAGTGGTCGGAGCATTCTGATCTCCGTTCGTGGTCGGAGCTTCAGAGAAAGGCGGCTCGTCGTGATCTTTGGCTTGTGCTTCACGACTTGGAGACTGTGTCGCCGTTGGCGACGTCCGCGGCGTCGTGAGGCGCTTGGTTGTTGGCCATTTCGACGAATCCACGAGCTTGAGCCACGCCAGTTTTCTTGGGATTTTCTCCTCAATCCACGCCCACGCGCGATCCATCGCGATCTCATCTTCTGCCTCGGCTTTCAGCACCGCCCACACACGATCCACCGTCTCACGTGCCGACTCGTCGACGATCTCAGCGGTAGCGTGGAGCTCCTCGTCACTGGCTTCCGCATGGTCGAACAGCGCTGACACGCCCAGCAACAGACAGCTCAATGCTGACGTCAGCGTCGACTTGCTGACAACGAAATGGCCTTCCTCTTGCTCGACGCTTCCCGTCAGTTGGACTGCCGCCCACAGCTTCTCCTTCACACATCCGTGAACCAGCAGCAACGACCCGACTCCGAGCTACAGTACACCGTTGTGATGCCGTCAGTTTCCACGTTCTCACCAGAGAGAATCGGAGGCAACTACAGTAACTCACCTTGACGAGATCCAGCTTGCTGCTCGCGTAAAACGACCGGTAGAGCCGTCGCAGCGTGTCCTCCAGCGGCAGAAACGCCTCGCTGCCGCGTATCTCCGGCAGCAATCGCAGCATCTCCATGTACTCGTCGCATTCCACCGCCACACCACCTTCACGCACATTCTGCTGCACGGCCAGCACGAGCGACGCCACGCTGCACGCCGTGACGTTCGACGCCACCAGCGCGTTCTTGACCAGCACGGCGCGCTTCGCCTGAATCGCTAGAGACCGCGTTGTCGCCTCCACAAACGGCAATACTACCGTCACATCGGCCGTCGCGAGCGTCCCTGAGGACGGCAACGTTTCCGCCGATTGCGGCGCTTGTGCGGCGTCCCAGAGCCACGGAATCGCGTGGTCATCTTCGTCATCGTCCGCCCAGTCACCCATCGCTGTAGGTTTCCGCTGGCGTCGCTATCTACGTCTTCCACAGAGCTCTTAGCGTCACGCTGGGTAGCCTCTCGTTGCTTTCTCCCCCTTCTCGTTTCCTCGCGTTGCCACTGGTGGTGTTGAAGCGAAATCTTTGCCGACAGATGGGGGAAAAGCCGCCTAAATACCGTACTTAACGCTGTCTGCAACAGTACGATACCCTAATTAAGCAATTTAGAGGCAGTTCTATAGAGAAGCTGTTTCCATATGAGGGTAGATCGGCTGCAAGTTGCAGCCTGTTACGTGAAAGGTCAGATCGAGCGGTGAATGGAAAAGCATGCACCATGGTGGGGAGGACATGCACGGCGCTCTATCTAGCGGCTGCTGTGGCGCTCTGTTGCGTCCAGAATGGAGCCGGCCAGTTGGGTTTGCCCACTGGCACTCTGTGTGCCGTGCTCGCGAACTGCAATGGCCACGGGCGATGTAATACAGCCTCCAAGACCTGCGAATGCTTCGACGGCTACGGCTCCTCGACAGATGTCGCGGCGTACCATGCACCCGACTGCTCTCTGCGTACGTGGGGCTCTCATGGAGCGTGGAGACAATTACCAACTGCTCCATATGAGCTGGCGGTGCTTAGGGCTTTCAGGGTTGCCTGGTGGTGCGAGTTGCTGACGCTGGATCCTTGTTTTGTTACGGTAGGAGTATGCCCCTCGGGACCTTCATGGGGTAGCGCGGCGACTAGTGCGACGAGTGCACATGCCCCCGCAGAGTGCTCTAATGCAGGGCTATGCGACCGCACCTCGGGTCAATGCAAATGCTTCAGTGGGTATGAAGGCGAGGCCTGCCAACGAGGTACGTACGCGACGATGATACTGAAGACTTGGGCGCATCTTCACTGGATCTGTGACGTGTGAGAATGGTAATGAATGTGTAGCATCGTGTCCGAATGCGTGCTCGGGCCACGGCAAGTGCATGAGTATGAAGGAGATGGCGATGCGACTGGATGCATTCCCGCTCTCGCTGCTGCCAAAGAGCTACAAAGGCGCGGAAGACTCCACGACCTGGGACCAGGACCGAATCTACGGATGTGTGTGTGACTCGATGTGGCCGGTAGGCTTGGCGGCAGGCCAGCGGCAGAAGTCCCAGTGGTTCGGCTACGATTGCTCGCTGAGTACGGAGACGTTGGCTGCTGTATCAATCGTGTGGGCTAATGTTTCCTGACTCACCGAGGTTTGTGACTGCTACCGTAGTGCGCTGTCCGAGTGGTGACGATCCGCTCACGACGGATGTGATCGAGACGGACTGCAGCACCAAGGTGGCCGAGGGAGGGGTCGACGAAGGTGCCCCCGGCAACTTGTGCCACGTTGACTGTGCGAACCAAGGCATCTGCGACTTCTCCAGCGGTGTGTGCTCGTGCTTCGATGGCTTCTACGGTTCTAATTGCGCGAGCCAATCTCCCATTAAATAGTGAACCCCTGGAGGAATGAGAAACTCGCATATCTTGGCGTCCACTCAGCGTCAAGAGCTCTTTATTCCCTCGTTCTTCACTGCGTATCTCCCTTTCATCGTTTCTCCATGTATCTTTTTATCACATCCGCATAGGTGGCGGTGGGTTTTAACTTGATTAAGAACGCTCGGCCTCACGCGCCGCGGCGTACTTTTCGAACGGGCCCACGCTCCCCTCCGACCTACAGCACACAGTATCGAAGTCAGCACAGATCATTGCGTTCTCCATCGTTGCAGAGTGTACGTACCAGAAGGCAGCGGCAGCCATGGAGGCAGCGGCAACGATGCTCGTGCCAGCGGCCACACGCGCGTTCTTGGAGAGGATGCCTGGGATGACACCCGTGAGGGCACCACCGACGGCAGCGTTGATTGGGTCGCTCTTCTGACGGATGCTCTCCGACGCGTACTCGCCCGTAGCGAAGAGAGCACCGACAGTGCCAAGGATCAGCTATTATACACAGGAACACGTCAGGGGATCTCACTGCCACGATCTGAAACAGCGTGAAGGATCTGCTCTCAACGTACCGCGCGCGTGCCGATGTGCTTGACCTGCGAGGCGAACTCTGGCAGCTGAGCGCCTACATCAATGCACAACGCCAACCGTGAGTATACGCTACATCTACTCATCACGAAGCCAGTCAAACAGCAGCGTACCGAGCTTTGGAATCGACCACACCGACTCCACAGCACCGACGGCGGCGCCGAAAAAGGCGCCCGTGGCCTACAGACAACGCAACAAACACCGAGATGAGTATCTCCACCTCCTCTACATGCGTACATCCATACGCGTAGCGTCCATCTCTGCGTGCTAGCGTACCGCCGAGTACACGATCTTCTCAGTTCCCGCTGGGCCGTCCATTCTTACTGAGTCTCTGCGTTCTTCCGATACGCCGTGCCACACCACACCACCGAGGGGACCACCACAACGGCTGTCGACAACAAATTCACGACAGTCGATATTCAAAATCCGTCGACAACTAGTCACTATAACGAGGATATCTACCTCAGTCGTGGCTCCATTTGTCCGATATCTCCGTGCGGGACCTAATGGGTACTAGACTGTGAGGCTCCTGTTATACGATCAAGTATCTTTGCGCTTGGGGCAATACGATTGCGTGTGAAGCTCTGCTGATGCGTCGTTATTGCTAGTTGAAAACTACTCCAAACCTCGTGGCCTTGGCCACTGGCCGGGTCCAATTTCTGTTACTCTCCCCTTGTGGGAGGAACCCCACCAATTTCATTATTGAACCATTACACTAGACTGCCCTTTCATACCCTCATTGACGTTCTCTTAGTACTCTTTCCGTTCACTGAATCACACACACGACCTCACAGATCCGTCCTCACCTCCCAGGAGCACCACTTGCCTCAGCGGTAGCACTGCCACGGTCTGGGCATGCATCTTCGTGCGGTGGAGACGTCCTCTCTCGGGCGAATTGGTGGCCTGGACTCCGCCTCCGACCGCAGCTCGGTCTCCACTCGCACCACCCATGCCCATTGTACTGGTAGACGCATTCCCATTGGGCATGTTGTCCAGCAAACTCCAGGATTCCATGCGGCCTGTGAGGACTTCGCGTCGGTTCATTTCCGGACTAGCCTCGTGGGGGAGCCTTGTGCACAGAATCTTGGCCGAGGAGGCTGCATACATGAGCACGCTGTCCGCATAGGCCTGGACTGTGACCTGAGCTTCACGGATGCCCTCTGGGACGTGCGTGATGACCATGCGGAGACTCGCTTTGCCAGCATCGTCAATCTGCCACACGCGGGCTTCTCGGTCACTTCCCACGACCAGTACGAACGACGGCGAGTACTGCACGATCTTGACCACGCGGCTCTCGATAGCTTGCCACTGCCCAACGGCCAGTCCCATTCGCTTGTCGATGAGCAGGATGTATCCTGCAGCAGTGCCAGTAGCAATCAGTCCGACGGGATTGGATGGCGTCGAGATCAGCGCTGTCGTTGTGATCCACGCCGTGTCATTGGTATCAACGCGCCAATCGGCAACGATCCGAGGAGCGGCTCGAACGTCAGCGAGGAAGAGCTTACGAGGGGAACTGACCACAAAGTCCGCGTTGCCCTGTGCGATTGTAAACTCCCGCGATCGCGTCGAGGCACTACGAGAAGACTGCTGCTGAGCTGCAAAGTCTTGGTAGTGCTGGTAGGGGAGAGCTCTGAGCGGCGTGCACGAATTGAGCATCTCCTCCACGAACGGAATCTTCACCACGACCTGGCTCGTTCGGATGTCCCACACATGGACCGACGTTGGTGTCATTGCCATTGCACGGCGGTTGTCTTCAAGGTGGCAAGCTGACAGAACATTCGACGACTCGATGTGGACCGTGCCGACGGCTTGGCCCGGGTAGCTGCTGAGTCGCCACACGCGACACGAGCCGTTCTTGCTCGCGGTAATCACCAAGTCTTCCTCTGAATCAACGCTGATAGATCGCATCATGCTCGAGTGGACCCGCATTGTGTGGCGGACCTCACCACGTAACGGCCAGCTATTGCCAACAGTGGTCGCTGCGTCCAGCACGACAGCGTCTTGCGAGGCCTTGATGACCGTGGCGTCTTCATCTCGTGCTGAGAACAGCGTCTTCCATCGAGGTCGAAGCCAAACAGCTTCACCACCAGCTCGATTGGTAGCCGTAACCGCTCGCCGCTTCTTTCGTTCTTCTTGGACCAGAAAGATCTCCTCGTTCAGGTCTTGGGACCACGTACTGCCTGAACGAAGTGAAACGTGGAGGAAGCTGGCTGTCTTGATGCCATTCAGTCGCGCGGATCGATATGCGGTGTGCAATAGCTCGGGGAAATGCGTCGCTAAAGTCTGGATATCGTCGTCGGCTTTGGTGTTGAGATCTTCGATGTTCTCGTCGGAGTCCTCCATTGCCATCGTACTCGACTGACGAAGATTCAGCTTAGAGCTCTGTGCTCCTGGTCGCTCGTTTGCACCTTGGCCTGGGGCATTTGGGAGTAGCAGGAGCTGCAATACGGAGTTCGATTGGACGATCGGGAACAGCTTGGCAAACGATACCGGCCCAAAGAGCGCTCGTAGCGGCGCACAGAACTCTGACACGACCTCACTCGCCATGCGCCATTGAAAGTCCGAGACCTCGAGCTCTGAGTAAATCGCCGCACAGCGCACCAGGAAGGTATTGATGCTCTGGAGAATCCCGCTGGCCGTTGCAGCGACATCGGCTCCCACTTTTTGCAAGGCGCTCGTGACCGTGCGAGCCACTCCAACAACGGTGAAAGCTCGAAGATCGTGCGCCTTCTCACCTCGAAGCAGCGTCAGTCGGTCAATGATCTGTCGTGACTGGCGCGTCGCGGCTGCTGTAGGGGCAGAACTGCGGCGAGTCAGCATCGGACGGTCATTGCTCCTGGCCTTGATCGTGTCGCTCATGGAGCTCATGACAGCGTCAGCTGTGCGTGGGTGAAGAAACGGTGGTTGAATGCGATTGATCAGATCGATGAGAACGGTGGCGCGCTGCTGTAAAACGTCTTTTTCGACAGCCTGCTCACTCAGCGAGCGGATGACGTGGCGAAGAACGCGAAGAGTGACGTAAACTTCGCGGGCAAGATCGTCCTGTTGGTTGCAACACAAGTTAGAAACCCTCGACAAGTACTTCAGCATAGAAAAAAATTCCACTTACAGGAACGCCGTCAATCTGCGCGGAGCTGACGCTTTCCGCGACGTCTACGATCCGCGGCACGACCTCACACAAGTGTGGCAAGAGTGTTCCGCTGACAGCTGACGTAGGAAGCTCGCGGCAGACCAATAAAATCGCGTCAGCAACGCTGTGGTTCTCATACAGTACTTGCTTGGGCGCGTACGCGACGTGGATGCCGTCGCCATTTCTGCCGCCAAAGGCAGAACGAGCCCCAATAGTCGCTGATGATACACGCATATCATGCCGAATCACATGCGTGGATTCCGTCAGCCGAGACCATTTCGGGAGAATCTTGCCGAGGTGAGGGAGCAACGCTGGAAGAATGTACTTGATTGCCATGGATGGGCCGACGATATCACTGGATGCTAGCTCGCCACACGTCACCGCCAGCATACTGGCGGCTTCCGTGGCGAACAGAGTCGTCGGACGGCTGGACCGGATATCCATAGATGAGGCGTCCTTCTTGCTTCGATATGCCGGTGGAGCAGATAACCAATCGACAAGAAGTGGGAGGAAATGATGCACCATTGCAGCAGACCCAAACGCAGTCGAGACTGACTTCAAGACTTCTGGCGTGCCGAGTGAGAGCTTCAGCACAGGCGATAACTTGGAGGACTCGTACAAGCGAAGCGTATCCTCGAGCAGCTCACGCTTCATTGCCGCTGAACCCAATCGGGATGTTAGTCCATCGAGAAGGTACACTGTTGCGGCGCTGACTTGAACGGTGTTGATACCTTCAATGTGCGAATCCGCCTTGAAAAAACTAGTCAGCACGGGCAAAATCATCGGGAACACGCTGTCAGGGAGCCGAACAAGCCGAAGAAGGTGGGCGCGGGTAACTCGAAATCGGTCATTCCAGGTAGTCGCATGATGAAAGTCGATCAGGAACCCGTAGATGACCCCAAATCCTGGCGGAAAAAGTGGATGATCGCTCGGGAAATACCCAGTGGTGACCGATGAGATGTTCGAGTGATTGGCTCTGGTACCCATAGGAGAAGATCGTGTTCGCCATGTTGAGACTCGGTACCGGATATCGGGATGGATCAAGTCGAGGATGAGATTCTAGCACACAATCGTAGGTAAGTAAGTCACTTTGACACTCGGATAGCAGTTTCGATAGTAGGGAGCACTGCACCTTTACGCCAAAAGGAGCCGACGCCAGCTCCGTTTCCACCTTGAGCCGACCGCGCCATTCTTCGACACGGACACCGTCAGCATCGTTCGCGTCCCAATACGATTGACAGTACTCTGTAACCAATTCCGCGGAAAAGAGTGGTCGAGCCGTGTAGATCTCCGCAATCAGACAGCCGAGAGAGAACGCCAGATCACCAGTTGCGCTGTCTTCCGCACTGAGATTCGCCTACGCAAAAGGTATTAGTTAACAGTTTCTACAAATTCAAAAGAGATGGTGGGGACGTACCGTATTCCAGCTGCGAGGTGGAGTGTAGACTGGAGCGATGATGACAGCCTCCTTAGCAGTCGGCATCGTCAATATTGGAACGTCAGCAGCGGCTTCGATGCTGGGGAGTATAATGGGAGGTCCTGCACCCAGTAACTGGAGACTGGTATCGTCGAGCGAGTCAAAATCTGCTCCTGTCCACTCCATATCGGAGAAACTGCGGCTCCCTTCAGTCGGATCTGCCATCTCGTCCTCGTCCGTTTTGCTCAGCTGGTGCCACAAATCTCGGAAGATGTGGGTCCCTGGCGAAGGAGTCGGTCCTCCTGGTGGAAAGCTATTGCTCGTCGTGGGATTTTGCGGCGCGAGTGCGCTACGATTGCCTTCATGCGGAGCGTCTCCAGGTCCTACAGAGTGCGACAGCCCGGCTTGACCTTTTCCGTGGTGGGTCGTGCTACTTGCTTGATTGCTTGGGTGGTCGGAGCCGAAGAACTTGGGAATAGCATGCGCGAACCGAGCAACTGTCGGTGATCGTTGGGCTGGAGGAGAGATCGGCTGCGGATCAGTCGAACCTGGAACTTTTTGCTTGGACTTCGGTCGTTTCTTCAGCATCACAAATGAAGAAGACAGAGATTTCTTGTCCAATGCGCTGCTGGGCGACGGTGTGCTTTGGCGCTGAGAGTAGCTGGCGTAGTTGGTAGGAGATGGGATAGCCGAATCACTCAGTGCATCCTCTGCAATTCGAATTGCAGATCGCAGACTTGCATGCATGCTCGCTTCCACCTCACGCTGGCTGTGAGCTCCACGCCCGGATTCCCTCATCTGGTCTGTCCACACGTTTCCACCCTTCACCCCAGACTGTGCCGATCTCGGAGGATGTGCAGCAGCGAAGAGCTGGACAAAACCTGGACTCTTTCTTGCGCTGCCTGAGCCTTGTCGGATCTTCAGAGGAACGTTCTTGTTCTTGATCGCTGCTTCTCCACTGAGGCAGATACCAAAATTCAAGTCGATCCACTGATGCAGCACGTGTGAAACTTCATCACTTTCCAGCATTGCGCGATGACATCGAATGAAGTCGCCCGCGTCGTCACACCAGTCTGGCAGAGCCATCTCCGCCATCACGTCTTCACCGTGGATCGACTCGAACACCGACGCGTCCGTGTAGAATTCAGGAATGCACTCATCTGGAGTCCACTGATACAGCCGCGCCATCGTTGATGGATACTCCCTTGGCTGGAAGTTGCTGCGAACGACTTTGCGTAATACCGCCATCGGTGTGCGACGCGCCATATAGATATAGTAGGTGATTTCGGATAGACTAACAACATGGATTCAGTCAATAGCGTCAGCAGCAATAGTGTCACGAGTGGAATTACGATGCCATACCTTTCGGTGATATGATGCGGAACGAAACTGCTCTCAAACGTTCTATCGAGCTGGTTATCCCCCTTGTTGAGCCGAAACTTGCTCTTGGATAGATCTCTCCACCCACCAAAGCGGCTTGAGAAGTCCGAAACCCACGGAAGTACTGGATGGAAGACGCTGTCGATCTACAGTTATAAGTTAAACATCAGAGGGTAACACCAACAAACTGAATGAGCATAACACAAGTTTTACCTGGCGTCTTCCAGCTGCATTGTTCAGCATCATAAGATACTCGAAGTTGCTCAAGTCGCCGCGCACCCAGCGATCAGTCGGGGAGCTCAGCGTGAGCTGCTCAACTGAACGGGTCAGCACAAGCGGTTCTTCAGTAGGGTTTCCTTCCGCATCCTCTGGCCAAAGGGGTGTGCTTCCAATTCGTGCCCACAGACCATCGGCGAGCCAGATTTGTGTGGGGTTGAGCCCAGCAGGGTACGTCAAACCGTGGTTGTCAAGCCACGAGACGAGCTGCCAGAGCTGGTAGACGAGAAAGCGTCTCTTCACGTCGGCTAACGACGTGTCCGGAGCCTGCACAGACATGGCGGTACCCCCAATACAATCAGTTGTGAACTTTCACAAGCCAATCGCAAGGAGACAATCAATACAAACTTACATCATCGTCATCGAGGAGGAACCGGTTGATCTTGAGTAGGTCATGCAGCGACTGGTGTTCGTAGTCGTACACCGCGATCTGCTGGCCATTCGCTGTCTCCACAATACCACGTAAGCTTGCAACGCTAGCGCTGTGCGGCGTTGCCTTTCTGTGGAAGAGCCCCTGAAGAATCTCATGTCGAGGCTGCTCCGACGTGTATCTCGGGATGTCGGCATATAGCACGTCCAATACGTTTGTGAATTCACTCGCACCGGCGTGTCCTTGAGGCTCAGCAGCCTGGAGAGGCCGCCACAGTCGCAACACTTCATCCAGCTTCTGCTCCATGCCTGTGTTCGATCTCTCGTGGTTATCTTCATCATCTCCTGGCGTGGGGTTCCGCGTTTTCCGAACGAGTCCGTCGCGTGGAAGCAGCCGCACGAGCCACTGCTGGACGCCGCCGGACCCGCTCTTCAGCGGCTCCACGACACAGCGCACCTCCCTCTCATCCGATGAGGCGTACACGGACCTGCAGCCCAGCAGCTCCCCGACCAATGCGCGAAGATCGCCCATCGGCATGCCGCTTTTTCAATGCCAATCCCAATCTGCATCTTCGAGTATCCACGCCTGGATCTGAGTCCGCCTGATCGTAACCACAACCGTAACCAGGTCCTCTATTCGAAACCATCGCAAAATCGTTACTTCAGAGCCAGTGTCCTCTTCTGTATATCTTGTGGCATTTGCATCTATCATGGTAATTAATTCCGACAGAGTGTCTATATATGGAAATATGGGCACTGTATTTCTGGCCCTCAATGGTTTGCAGCTCGTCCAAACGCGTCGCCAAGAGAGAAAAGCCGTCGCAGTGCGGACGCTGGATGACCGAGTTCGCGACCTCCTCCGTGAGCAGCGCAGACACGAGTGTATCCCTACGAGCGAGCCGCAGCGCTATGAGCCACACGAGCAGTGATCCGCGCCGTCTCGGCGGTACGGTACCCGCTGGAAGCGGAGAAATCGCCGGCGAGCCGTCGCGCCAGGAGATCCAGGGCATTCTCGGCCAGTTCGATGCCAAGATCAACCAAATGATGGACTACCCGGCCAAGGACGTGATCAACTCGCTGACCAAGTTAGCCGAGCGCGTGCAGTACGCGCCAGAGATTGTTAGCTTTCTTGAAACCAAGATCCACCGGGTAAATTACAGTCCGCTCGCTCCTCGTGCCTGTTTGTGCTCGCCTTCCGTCATTGTGTGTGTGGATGTGTTCCCGTGCATCGTGCTGTGCCGTTGGAATGGGCTAGTCTTCCTCTGTCTGTCCCCTCTCGTCGATCCCTGCGTGTTGCGTGGAGAGTAGCACCTTGTGGGTTGAAGAGCTACAGGCGAATGCGGCCCCTGGGGGTCAAGAGATCTGTGAGGACGAGGGGACGATGGAATGGCAGCAAGGAACACATCCACACCACTGCACTGCCCACAGGCGTCTCTGTCTAGACGTGTATGACTCATTGTGTGATGAATGCGTTGATGCTGCAGGCTCCAGCCAACTACAAGCTCCCGATTTTCTACCTGACCGACTCGATTCTGAAGAACGTACGTGGCCCGTACGTGGCGCTTCTGGCGCGAAACATCGTGCCACTATACTGCAACTGCGTCAAGCAGGTACAAGTCCCCATGCTCCTTCCATCCGGCTCTGGTCTGTCCCTCTCATCTTATTCTGGGTTCATTTATGTTGTACAGGTGTCTGGTAAAGATCTCCGTCGCTTCGTGCACGTGCTCAATACGTGGGACCAGACGCGTATCTTCTCCTCGGATGCGCTGGCGCAAATGCGCGTTGGCGCGAACCGCGCGTTGGCTGCCGCTGGTGAGCCCGTGGCCCCAGCAGAGCCTCCGCGTCGCCCGTCGCCTCCAGTCCAGAAGCAGCAACACCAGCAGCACGATATGGAGCTGCGATCGCTGCTTACACAGATGCAGAATGACATGGGCATCCACCCAACCGAGCACCTCTCACTGGAACAAGTGCGGGTGCAGAATCCGGAATGGTATAATCAGTTGGTCGAGTACCACAAGGCCTCGAAGCAACCGCCCGTGATTGAGTCACCACCACCGGCCTCTGCTGTTACCGGTTTTCCTCTCCACGCTGGAGGAGGTCTTTTGCCCCCACCAGTTCATGCTGCTCCACCACAGGACCCGCGTCCGGCTCCACGACAGCGCCGTTCGCGCTTCTCCGATCTCCCGCCTCCAGGAGCTATCCTTCCACCACCCCCGCATGTCGTTGGTGTCCCGCCACCGCCAGTCAAGTCAGCAAACGCTGCTCATCTAATGGCGCTTCTCCAACGCAAGCAGAGTGCTCCCGTGGCACACCAACCTCCACCCAACGAGATCACCAACGACCACCCACGTGGAACGCCCAACGCTGCTGCCGTGATGTCCATCCTGCAGAAGCTCAAGGGTCTCAACGGCCCGAGCGCCCAGTCACCGGCATCAGCACCAGCGCCATCAGCAGCACAGGAAAATTCGGCGTCCAAGATGTGGTTCAGTGACAAGATCGTCGCCCACAAGGATCGTGTGGAGTCGAACGTCCAAAAGCTGTACGCAGCTCTGCCCCTCGTGTGTCGCGAAAGCGGCTTGCGATTCAAGGAACAGCATGAGCTCAACGCGCATTTGGATTTCCTGTTCCAGTACAACCGCTCCCAGAAGGAGCGCGGCAAGGGCGGCGTCTCGCGCTCGTGGTTCCCGGATGAAGACCAGTGGGTCAGCGATTTCTCGGGCGAAGTGGCACCTCGCGAGGCGACGAGCAGTTCGTTCTTCGACCGCAAGGCCGAAGTGGTAGACGACTCACAGGACCAGTACGACAATGCTAGTGTGCCCGTCGACGAAGGTGTGACCCGTTGCCGAATCTGCGGAGAGAATTTCGCGAAGAGCTGGGATGAAGATGAGGAAGACTGGATGTACACGAATGCAGTGTACGGTACGATCCACAACCCCGCGGCGCAAGTCACGGAGCAAAAGACGATCTTCCACAAGTACTGTTACGAGACCGTGATGGCCAACTCGAAGCATATCACGCCAGAGCACTTGATCCCTGGCACGCCACAGAGCCTCAAGTCGACTGGAGGCATGTCCTCAGGCGGTGGCGATGCAGATTTTGGCGGCGTGAAGCGCAACCTGAACGAGGTACGTTTGTCAGTTGGTTGTGAGATATTTGACATCGGTTCTCACTGGTGTTGGTGGTTTTGCTGTTGTTACAGGACGACTCGGATAGCGACGATGAAGACGATGTCAAGCGGATAAAGACGGAGTAATGGCGTCTCGGGGGAGACGCGGCAATAGCACTGGTAGTATTTAAGAGACGCAAATGACGCTTGTGGCTTTACACGCCCCATCCGCTTTCCCAGCGACGGCTTTGCCGTCTCCATACAGCCAGCAGTGCCGCCCAAGACTCTTGTAGACGGGCTGACGAGCTACAGATTGTCGAGGATACCCTTCCAACCACAACAGAACTACATCGACGCTCTGAACAACAAAACACCATGACAATTCAACCGTTTTCAATTCCATTTCGAGTTATTTATTCATAAAACTTTGGGCAGAGCTCGTCGGGATCGATTTCTGTGAGCGACTCCATCGAGTAGTACGATCGCTCGTGGAATTCAACGGGATCCTCATCATTAGGCGTCGTCCCAGCGTTCCCAGTCGTTGCCCCCGGTGCTGCCGCGTAGCTTTTCAACCGCGTGATCGCATTCTCCAGCCACAGCGGTGTTGCAGTCGGAGCTCCGTCCTCTTTCCCATACACCAAGTGGCGGACTCGCTTGAGCACCGAGAGACCGAGCCCGTTGGTTTCCAGCTTGCTTTCCTTGCTGTCTGTGAGCAGCAAATGACGCTCCAGTGGTGTCGGAATCAGCACACAAATGGCCATTCCACAGGCGACCAGCAACGACTTGCTCTGGGTTTTCTTGCACAGGTGACACAGTGGCAAGTGGCCATCCAGCTCCATGACCTGTTGCCTTGCTGGCTTCGGTCGTGCGAGGACACACAGACACTCCAGTGCCGCGATGAGTGCGTCCTCGTCGTTGCCGTAGCGCTGGCTGCGGCTGATCGCGTATAGCATCACATGGAGGCCGTTTTGCGCGACTGCACGGCTTTTGTTGAGTGGGCTCAAGTGGCAAATCGCACTAAGTGAGACCACCGCTGCTTCGATCACCAACGGATCCGTCGAGTCGACGACAAGCTGCAGCAAAAACGTCAGCGCGTCGCCGTAACCAATGGAGAGCTGGTTGACGGACGTGTACGCGAGGTTCCCCACGCCGATCGCACAGGCCCGCACGAGCACTCGGCTCTTGGCAAGGCACTCGGCAGTCATGCGCTTGGTGAGAAAGGCGTCACCTTCCGCTGTCAAGATCGCGCTTTGGTTCACAACGTGGTTGTACGCGAGGTTCCCGAGCAGCTTGGCAGCCTCGGCCTGGACGGCGACGTCCGGACCTTCACGTAAGTAGCGCACAGTAGTTGGAATGAAGTGGAAGTTGACGATCTGAGAGCGGATCACTTCCGAGTCTACGTTGTAACTCAAATGATCAGCGAGAACTTCAGCCGCACAAGCCAAAGAGAGTGCCACGTACCGTGGGAGAGGTTGACAAGCGCACTGAGTGCAAACCGTTGCAGCTCCGGGACGATCTGGATTTGGATCTTCTCGAGTCGCTCGGTATCCATAACGTTTGCCCCGTTGGGCTCCGTTTCAGCAGATAACTTGTGCGTCAATCCGCCTGGCAGTAAGATCTGGACGATTAATCGCACGACATTCTTGGCTGCTAACACGCGCTTGTTTGGCACGAAGGTGCTCAGCGCTGCGCACAGTCTCGACGCCTCACACAGTACTCGCTGGTTGCGGACGACCTCGAGGATGTGGGCAAGCGGTGCCGCGATCCCAGCCTTGACGATTTCTTCCTTCACATTCACGGTCATGGCATCGGCTCGCGCTGTGAGTAGAATGTCGTTCCCACTGTAGCGACTCATGCGCTTGGGCTTGTGGTAAATCGCCAAATGGACCAGAGCAAGCAGTACGGAGCCTGTGACGACATCGCTGAAATGCTCGCGCACGAGATGGACAAGGAACGGTAGAACGCCAGCTTGAGCTGCCTTCGGAGCGGCTCGTGCGGGTAGGAGCGCAATATTCTGCGCAAACTTGGCGAGTGCGTCTTCGAGTGGATCCACATCAGCAGGCGCTCGGTCTTCTTGGCTCTGTTGTTCATGAGGACGTTCCTCCGTGAACTTGTCCCGCCATCGTTTTTGGGCCTCTTTCTCGTTTTTCTCATGGTCCAATTCACGCTGCAGCTCAGCAACTTTCTCTTTCCACACGGCACGTTCACGCTCGACAGCTAACTGTTCGTAGTGGATATGTTCTCGCTTTGTCGCTTGGAGCTGTTCGGATAGATCATGACTTCGTACGTGAAGACTACCCTCATCGTGATCTGCGTTAGTCTCTCATGTGAGAAATAGCCCGAGTGTCTGAGACCAGGAAACGTACGCACTTGTGGATTTGCGATTCCAAGTCCTGGATCTGGGCCATGAGTTTGCCTTCGATCACATCTTTTTCCTGTTGGAGATCGACGACTTGCCGTGAAAGCTCGAGCTCTTTCGGCGTCGGCACATGCGGATACTCCTACGAGACTCCAACGATCAACCACCATGAGTCTCTGGTCGAGAGGCTCCCCAAGGACACGCACGGATCCACCACAAACTCAAACCGTACCGCGTCTTTTGGCGTCACGCTGCCCGTGATCTTCATCCGTCTTGCTCTCTTGGATCTGCTCGTTGCACTCGTGTGATGATGCACATCGTACTTAAGCGAGAGCTCACGCCCTTTCACTCCCCAGAAATAGAAAGGCAACCACGTCAAATGAGACCAAGTTAGATTTCTCAACTTAGCCATCACACGAGCCGTCACACGAGCTTATCCAGCGAGGCCGCACACTGACACGCAGCAGCGGCTATTGGAGGCGCGCAGAGTAGTCAGTCAGAACTGACTTCCTCGACGCTATCTCAAGCGGATCAGCATCGGATTCTCGTTCTTATCCGACCGATATTTTAATGAGTTCTATTATGAATGTGGTGTTGAAGCGTAGCAAGTCGAATGATCGGATCCTCTGCGAGCTGCTCTAAAATCCATAGCGTCTTACAAACGAGAATAGATGACGACAGGCGAAGAAGCTCCAGCCGCGCTTAATGGTGCGAGAAGTGGAGCTTCGAGCGTGGAGAGCTTGGCAGAAGATGCGCCACAGCACGATTGTACTGTAGTCGAGAAGAACACACATCTATAGAAGTACCATGCGAATCTTCCGCCGTGCTGTCACCGGAGCTCGTGTTCGCAAGCGCTCTGCGCGTGCACTGCCCTCCTCCGGTATGGGGATGAAGCGTCCTCCGTCGGGAATCGCCTCGCGGAAAGATCTCGTGAGCACGGTGGTCAAGCAGTTCCACGCTCTGTCGATCGACCAGCGGTACCGAGCCGTCGCGCGCGTGCTTCAGAACAACCGTAACTTCAACGACGACGTTGAGCACTTCTTCCGGGAAGCTGACAAGGACAAGGACGGCTTGCTGAACCGCCACGAGTTCCGGTCGTTCTTGACCACACGCTTCAGCCTCAAGACGCCACGCTCCCATCCCGACAGCGACGCCACCACGCGCCCCACGAACTACCAGCTCAAGCTCGTGATGCTGGGCTCGGCTATTCCGTTTGTGGGCTTTGGTTTTGTGGACAACGTGATGATGCTGGCTGCCGGTGATATCATCGAGGACCACTTCCACGAAGCCCACCACTTGTCCATGTTGTGTGCTGCAGCCTTGGGCAACACAGTCGCGAACGTCACGGGGCTCAGCCTGGGCGGTGTGATCGAATCGTTCGTGCGGCGCGTGGGCATCCCGGACCCTCTTCTCTCAAGGGCGCAGGCGCAAATGGGTATCACGCACTGGTGCAACTTCTTCGCGTCGGCTGGTGGCATCACACTGGGCTGTATCATCGGCATGTTCCCACTGCTGTTCATGAACCACGAAAAGTACGAACAGGAGATCATCGAAGACGAGAAGAAGCGCGTGCTGTTGCTGCTGGCCAAAGAGAGCGGCATTGATGACCACGAAGAGGAGGAAGCGGAGACCGTGAAGATATCGGAGACCAAGGCCGCTGAAACGGCGGTAGCTGCTGCGTCCGCAGCCACGCGGGCGGTCGTAGCAGCTATTGAGTCGATCACTGCGTCCGGTAGCGGCTCTGGCTCGCCGTCCCTCGCGTAGAATCCCCCTTAATCCTCATATGCTGTACCCGTCGTTGGTCACCTTCCATTCATTGTCGCCTTGTCAGTCGCATTTCATTGTGTGGCCACGTGTCTTTGCAACCGGCCGTGACTGGCCAGCTCGATAGAAACGGCACGCGTTCGATCCTGGTACCGAAATGGTAATGGAATTGCGTTCGTCCTCGTTCATGCTGCATGGAGATGCAACGTCCGAGATGTTAAACCTGTAGCCATGTTGCCGGTTCAAACACGCGGATCCATTCGCATCTTGAGCTCATTTCTGCATCGTATTCGCTTCATTACCGTGCAGGTTATACTGAGGTTACGCTTCTTCTTCATCTTCATCTTCCTGCATTCTTTCTTGCCTTCCTTCGATAAGGCCGCGACACCAGACTGTTCGAAATGGGGTTACACTGCCCACCATATCCCTCATAGACCTCCTCCTCATGGTTGCCGTTGCTGGATCCCGAAGCCCGGCCCATGGTGACGGGCCCATACGCTGATCATATCCGTCACCGTGTCCGCATCTGCTGCATATCGACCTCCACACTATCGAAATAGATCTTCGACCCGCTGTCGCATGGTCCTGCCCGGCCCTGGCTTGCCTCCTCATCTTCCGGGCCACTTCCTGTTGCTTCCTCTAGTTTTCTGACACTTTCTTACCGGGCCACGCACCATTCTCCCCAGTGTCTTCGCATTCGTACTGTATCCGCATTCCCATCCCACGTACCCCACGTACCCAGCCAGAAGACTGTCTCGCATGCTGTCACTGCCACGGCCCACTTGTTCACTTCGGTTTCACGCCCAGTCGCATATCCAGTCGTTTCATGCGCGTGGATCTCATCCAGTCACTCACTCATACTGGATCCGCTGGCCCACGTGGCCACCTCCAACCCCATCCTCCCTCCCTTCTCATCCGTCGACGTCGACCATCGTTACAGTTCCGTACACAGCACGCCACTTATGCCGCCGCGTCATCCACCCATTCAAGATCTCCAGCTGAATCGCCATACAGTTCGCCATACACGAGGAGCGAAGCCATGTCTGGAGCGACAGGGAAGCGCTTCTAACTGAGACTGTTAGCCAACAAGATGACCACGTCGACGTCAGCCAATCAAAACCCAGCGGATCCCGATTCCCACATCAACTCTCACAGGATACAATTCACACTGAACCCACAAACAAGACGATCAGTATTCACAGGGTATGTTTACTAGAGTCACCTGACGTCAGCACCGTCGGCCGAGTGAGTGGCTTGGCCCTCGTTCCTCCCCCCTCACGTGGGGAGTCCGGACGCCAGGGCCGCGCTTTCTCGGTCTCTCATTCGGAAATCCGCATCCCAGTCTCCACGTCCTCCTCTTCCATCCATCAAGATGTCGGCTTTCGCTAAGGCTTCCCCTGTCAAGCGCTGGTTGGGCGACAAGGGCACCTACCCGGTGCTCATCACGTGCGTCGTGGCCTCGGGCCTCTGCACGTTCCAGTGCGTGCGCTACCTGACCGGACACCCAGACGTGAACTGGAGCAAGGCCAACCGCACCAACACGCTCAAGTACGACGGTGACGTCGGCGCCAACTGGAAGTCGCACCGCCGCTGGTTCGCGACCCGCCACGAGAACGCCGTCAACAAGGCCAAGGGCCTGTAAGCGCACTCGCGACTGCCACCACCTCACATCTCGACGACGCCCAAGGCGATTCTCTCTCTCTCTCTAGCTGTCTAGAGAAGGAGGGGACTGCTCCACGCGCCGCTGTTCATTAGTTACCAAGTGATGTATTGGGCGAGTCGGCTCCACGTGCGGTGTTCCGTTGGGCGACCGCGTTCGAATCGGATGAAGACCTCAACGCGGGAGATTCATTCCTGACGGATGATGGCTTCTAGCGGAACAACACACGGATGAGCGATCGCCTGAATAGACCTAAATAAACAAAAACCCACTGAAAAATTAACGCTCCTCTCATTGCCAACACTGCAGTAGTCTTCATTCAAATTCCCCATGAACAGAAACTCTTCACGTGGGGCCAGCTCCATTTTCAGCAACACCACGTGCAAGAAGATAAAATCACCGGAGTCACAATTCACGCTGGGGCAGTACTCACAGCTACGTGTGACCCCTCGTTTCAGTGACTTGGTTTCCTTTCGAACGGGCGCGGGAAACCACCCGCGAAAATGGAAATGGAGATGGAGAAGACAGTGGAGACGAGCTCTGTGTGCGCGTAATAGCAGCCACAATGACAAAGAAACACAAGCGATCGCCTTATGAAGACCTCGTGGAAGCGTCTGGCCCGTTAGCGAAGGCTGCGAAGCTTCCACGGGACGGCCAGACGCGGAAGAAGCCAGCGATCCACGGAGGCCAAGCGCAAACGCAAGATAACACCAAGAGCAGCAACTTCCACACGTTCTCTGGTAATGACCGCACTGTGGTGACTGGCGTATCGGCGCCTCCACCCGCTGAGCGTATGAGTATCGAGACGCTAGAGCAGAAGAAGATGCTGCTGCCGTATCTGGACAAGATCGAGTACATCAACGTGCAGCTTCGCCAGCGCGGACTGCTTCCAGACGACACAGGACCCCAATCAACAGCGTACTCAACACCACTCCCAGTCTCAGTACCAACGGCGAAGCCAGCGCAGTCAGCGAGCCATAAATCACCCGTCAAGCCGAGTGGGAAGTCGACGGACCCGGTGAAAATGATGAGCTCCAACCAAGAAACCCAGCCAATATCCTTAGAAACCCAGCCAATATCCTTCACGAAACCCCACACAATAACACGGCAACGCTCGGAGGACCTGCTACGACCCACGGCAAAGGAAGCTCCAACTGTGAAGCGAGCGAAGATCGCAGCAGATACAACCGCCGTCTCTGTGGAGACGCTGCGGCGTCGATATCCTCGCTTGTTTGCCTCGATCGAGCCCTCTCGGTTACAGAATCTCACGCCTCGTGTTCGTCCCATCAACTGGTTACTGCGCCTCATTGAAGAGATCTACGATGAGCTCACAGCCACGTTCATACTGGGTGCAAATCTTGCTCCCACGCTAGCGAAAACACCATCACCACGACCGGAAGAAATGGATTTCGGCCTTGGCAGCGAGCAGCTCAAGCCCAAGAAGCTTCTCCAGCCACAGCTCGTGATGCCCTTTCTTGTGCGCAAGCAGATTGAGACAACACTGGGGCTCGTGCATCTCGCAGACCAGGAGAGCCTCGACTTGATGCTCAATATGGAGATGACGCTCGAGAGCTTTTCTCAAGTCGCGCTGTTCGCGCTGTTTGTGCGTGAGATTTACGACGACGACACGCTGTTGTTCTTCCTGTTCATGCGTCACATCATCCAGCGAGAGTTCAATCTCCATCTGCGAGCCAAGTCCAAGCTCGCACACTCTTCAACGACGGGGAAGAAGTTCCTGGCTGGAGATCTCGTGCATCTTGTGGACCATCCACTGGTTCCCGACGGGTCCAAGGCTGTGTCGCTCACTCCAGTCGCGTGCGAGCTCACGTGGCGACGCGTGTTCTCGCATACGATCGAAATGGGCTTCCGCAATAGCACGGGTGCCTCGCCGTTTGTATTGGCGCAGTACATGACACAGCAACAAATGGCACCGCTGTTCCACGCCAAGGAGGAGGCAGCGATCGAGCACATTCTCGTGTGGATCGTCGACGCGTTTCGGAATGTTGCGGAGGATATCATCGCACAGTACAAGTATCAAGACGACGGTACGTGCGCTTGGTGTCTTGCGGGATGAAAAGCGAGTCTTTGGTCTGACTCGTAGCGATGCTGTTTGTTAGATTAGGTGAGTCGCTCCGTGGCTTGCTTCGCCTGCGTGACACGATCTCGAGCGACGCGAAGATTGAGAAGCTGATGGCTACATACAGTGAACGTGAGCGAACGCTACGCAACCTCAGGATCGATCTTCTTCGACTAGAGAGAAGCAGCACAGAAGACAACCGGAATCGCACGCAGCTACGACTACTACGGAACCAAATCAGTATCATGGAACAAGAGCTCGAGCATCTACAGACGCAGATCTCCACGACCGAAAACCTCGTGAACGACGTGTGGAAGGATGTTGTATCCACGTCTCCGACGCGCACAGCCAAAGTCGAGCGAGTGCTTCAGGGCGAGTTTTCACGTGGAGCTAAAGAGCTTCCATCTGTGCTTTCTCGATTCGCAGCGCACATCTCGAGGTTGCAGAGGAAACATGACATTGAAATCCAAGCAGCCGCTAAGCTTGCCAAGCCGTGGAAGAAGCAAATGGAAGAGTTACAGCTACGCATGGTTATCAAGATCCAACGAGCGTACCGAGCGCGAAGGCGAGCGCAGGAAGTGAAACAGAAGGCACGAGAAGAACTACACGAGAAGATTCGACAGCGTGAAGTCCACAAGCAGCGAGAGTTCATGGATCGAAAGCGCCAAGATGCTCTGCATGAGAAAGATCTTCAGCGACATCAAAATCGCATGCTCGCGAAGCGTCAGCAAGAAGAAGAAGCACGCGAGGCCATGCAGAAGAAACAAGAGGAGCTGCTTGAGCGTGTGCGCAACGAGCAGATCTCGCTTCGGGATCAAGAGCGCAACGCGAAGCTCCAAAGGAGAATGTTCACGCAGTGGTGTGGCTTCGTTTCATCACGAAAAAAGAAGCGCGACGCCAGTCAGTTGTTCATGAAGTTCCAGTTCATGAAGTGGCGCCATCATTACGCTGAGTACAAACGACGACATCGATCGGCTGTGCTGATACAACGTGCGTATCGACGCCGTCAAGAAAAGCGGCGGCTTCGCAAGGTTGTGCAGATGAACAATAAGCGGAACATTGTGGCCAAGAGATACCTCCAAAAGCTCCAAGCGCGACAGCTCCAGCGAGTTTTCAACAAGTGGGAAGAGTATGCGGCCGAGCGGATACGATTGAGAACCAATTTCCAGGCGATCCTCCAACGACGTGTGCTGGATTGGTTCCAGCGATGGGTAGCGTTCGTGCAAGCGTGGAAGCTAAAGAGACTCGAGGCAGTGTTACTCGTGCAGCGTGTATACCGAGGTCGCCTTGCCCGTCAAGTATTCAAGAAACAACGACTTCGCAACGCCAGCGTTCGACTGATTCAGCGTGTTTTTCGTGGGTATCGAGGACGGCTTGCAGCAAGAAGGAGGCGTCAAGTGAAGGCCCGACAGGACGAAGGATGCTTGGTGCTGCTACGTCGCATTCAGCAGCGCGCGATGTTGATCTGCTTGGATTCGCTGTATTGCCACGCACTTCGCGCGCGCCACATCAAGGCAATGGAAGACCGACGACGAGACCGACTCCTGTATACAGTTTTGGTTGACGGGCTTGCAGATTACCGCAATTACAAGAAGGAAAAGCGTGCAGAGCTATTACGACGGCGGCACGCAAGTGCCAGTGTGATCCAGCGCAACTTTCGCCGCCACCACTGCCAAGTCGTGTTCCGAGTTTCGGTCATCCGCCATCGAGCAGCGATTCGAATTCAGCGAGTCTACAGAGGATATCGTGGGAGGCAACGAGTACGAACATATCGCTGGGAGATCGATGCAGCAAGAAAGCTTCAAACGATTTGGAGGCAGCGTCAAGCTCGCCGGCTCGCCGAGAAAACTCGAGCCGAGAGGATCTTGCTTGGAGCGTACAAGGGCGACTTCACAGCCACGCAACGTGCGATCAAGATGGGATACTGGTACGTGGCAGACGCAGAAGGCAACGGCATCCTCCACCTGGCTGCTGCTGCTGGCCACAAGCGGCTCGTCAAGCTGTGTCTGCGTCATCAAATGGACATCAACGCCGTCAATACGCACCTTCAGACACCGCTCCACTTGCTGCTCGCAAACCTTCCACCACTCATGTTTGCTGACGAAGACACTCAGCGAGCAAGCGAAGACCGCGTGGCCTTGGCTGCATACATGATCGATCACGGAGCCTGGCACGAAGCTGCAGATGAGCACGGGCTGACGCCGCTATTGTTGTGTTCCGCGTTGGGACAAACGGCCGCGACTGAGATGCTACTGGAACGCAGTGCGAACACTGACGCTCGAGCACTTTCAGGTCTCAACGCGGCGCAGCTCGCTGTGGAAGGCAGCCATGCGGCCACGCTTGAAGTGCTTCTGGCGACGCGTGGATTCGACGCCGCGTGGCTCTCACGGGAAACTCTGCTGCTTCTCCATGCGTGTGCTGGACGCGGTCTCATTGACTGTCTTCGAGTGCTTCTCGACCATCTTTCGAGCACGACGTTGGTCGACAACCAGCTCAATCTCAAGGACGACGATGGCTACACGCCATTGATCTACGCCATCAGCAACGCAAACGCCGACGCTGTGCAGAGTCTTCTCGAGAATGGCGCAAGCCCCGATGAGAAAGACTTTTTCGGCCGATCGCCGCTTCATTTCGCCGTATCTGTTGGAGATCGCGGCTCTCCGAAGGCTGTGGAGCTGCTCATGACGTACGATGTGGATGTGAACGTCAAAGATACGGATGGAGACGCAGCGCTTCACATCAGCTGTGAGATGGACGATCGCTTGGAGTGTACACAGCTTCTGCTTCGCCATGGTGCCGACATTGCTGCGAACGCGCTAGGAAATCACCCGACCCATCTAGCAGCTCGTCAAGGTGCAGTGGACACGCTCAAGTTGCTCGTGGACTACGGTGCGGATATGAATATCAAGAACTACGCGGGCAAGACTCCACTCGGTATGGCACGAATGCTTGACCAGAAGGCGGTTGTGCTGTTCATCCTTCAGTACTTTGCGGCAGAGCCGGTGGACCAGGGCGGACAAAAGCCAGGGGCTAAAGATGATCCTGAAGAAAAAGAAGAAGACGAGGAGCGTCCACAAAGGACACAAAGTGAGTGGGAGTTTGCGCTCAAAGCTGCTTATTGTATGGGCACACTCGCCGAGTGGACGCACTACATCGATGCCGACACCGAGATTTCGTTCTTCGCGTGTCCATCGACTGAAGTTGACGGCGGCGTTTACTGCACGTGGGACTCGCCGATCGAGTTTGACGCAGCGTTGGGTGAAACGTGGGAGGTCATGCGTGGAGGAGGCAACAGCGTGGCGTCTCGCTTACGACTTCCACCGACAGCAGGAGAGATTGAAGAAGAAGAGAGTAGAGACTCGACATCCCCACGAGCTGATCTACGAGCGGGTTCGGGCGTTCGGTATTTCTACCACAACAAGAACACCGGAGAGGTCCGTGCAGCCGTGCCTCCAATCGACTACAGTCTGCTCCAAGACGTTGTCCAGAATTCCAAACGCCACCAACGGCTTCGGCAAAAGATCCGCAAGGTTTCTGCCGATACGGGTGCGTCTGCCATGGAGTACATGCGCTTCTTCCACGAGTTCGAAGCGGAAAGCGCCCAGACGCGGACGGAATTGCTGGCGGCCATCAAGATCCAACGCCACTTCCGAGCGAGACGCACCAAGCGGATGGTCAAGATGCTTCTCTTTGAGAACAAGAACGCAGTGCACCTGCAGCGAGCATTCCGAGGCAGACAGGCTCGTAAATTGGCCGCGTCTAGACGTCGTGAACACACCTGCGCGACCACAATCCAAGCTCATTGGCGCGGACACTCGGCCCGGAAGCTGGAACGATCTGTTTATCTTGCGGAACGTGTCGCTCATCGCCATCGTCGGCTTGCTGCGATCAAAATCCAGCGGCTTTTCCGTGGCCATTGCGCTCGGCGACTTTTCTACCGAGAGAAAGTCGTCCAAAAGCTTGGTCCAAGCGGATACTTTGCGTGGGAGCAAGCGCGGCGCCGTGGTCGCGTCAAGCAAAGCTACAAAGTGTGGGACGAAATGGAGCTTCCACGCGAATTTCCAGGCGTGCCCTTCTACTGCCACCAGGTCACGCGGTCCTGTTCGTGGGAAAAACCGAAGGAGTGGCAGGCGTACGATGTCGAGCAGTTCCACGAGCGATGCCAACTCTTCCGTTGGGGCTACACGCAGCCAATGAAGCGTGCGGCGATTCGCCTCCAGACGCTGTGGCGCGCGCGCCAAGCTCGTATCGCGTTTCGTGTCATTCTCAAGTCGGTGCGTTTGATGAAAACGGCCGAGCACGAGTATCTCGAAGACCCGACCAACCTCGTGAAAATGGGCAACTTCGTGCTGTTCTTGCACTCGATCCAGCACGACTACGAGCGTGCGCGGCCGCTGTACGCTCGGCTGATGCGCACGATGGCGCAGCGAGGTCCCGACGTGCCGTTCATCCTCTTTAGCTATGCGATTTATCTGTACGTGACCCAGGAAGACGACGTTTCGTTGGTAGAAGACATGGTTTTGCGTGGCAAGCTGCTGGACCGGCAGTTGATCAAGTACAAGATGGCATTTCTAGGCTTCTTCCGGCAGTCGCTGCTCCAGAATCCACAAGATGCCGAGAGCAATTTGAACTACGCAGCGTGTCTCCAGTGGCTGTACGACCAGTATGACGAGTCGACGCCGTATTATCTACGCGCGATCGCCGCGAACCCGCACAAGAAAGGCACAATGGAGCTGTTTCAGGACATGTTAAACCGCAAGAAGCAACTCGACAAGGCCACGAACTCGGCGAAATTCGCGAAACCTACAGGCTACAGAAAGCGGACCACGGAAGAAGAGCAAGAGCTCAACGCACCGTACGACGGCTTCGAACTCTTCCGCCGATGGCAAGTCAAGCAAGCCGAGGAAGACGATCTACGACGGCGTAAGCAGTTTGAAGCGAACCAGGAAGCGGCCAATCGACTGGACGCAGCCAAGAAGATCCAGGCACGGTACCGGCGGAGAACAGCAGTGCGCAAGGTCAACAAGATCCAGAACGAGAGGCGGATGGCTGTGTCGATGGCCGAGTTGGCGGGCACCAAGGCCGTGTATGATCGTGTTCGTCAGGCGTTTGACCAGGTGAGCCTCAAGATCCTGTCTCCAGGTACCAAGACCAAACCAGCCAAGGGCAAGAAGATCAATGCTCCACCAGTCAAGGTCATGAGCTTGCCTATGGTGCACCTGGAGGAGCTCTTCCAGGCCATGGAGCTGTCGCTGTCGCCCGAGGAGCTCCAGGAAACCACGACCGGCTACCGCTCGCAGTTTGGCAAGACGCTGAACGTGAGCGTCATGGACGTCACCACGTTCGCACAGGGCAATGCATTGATCGCCACCAAGATGAAGACGAAGGCAGCAACGACCAAGTGAGTGGGCAAAGCGTTATACAGTTTGTTTATGGTTATTGCTTGGGTATTCTACGGGGGAAATTGGTGTGGGTGTTGGGGGATGATGATGATGATGATGGGGGTTGATACTATAGCACAAGTGGGCGAGATGCAGAACGAGGAAGACGCCACGCCGACAGGATAAAGAGGTCGATGATCGATGGTGTTCGATCACAGACGGCGGAGAGAGGAGCTCGTGGTCTCGTTCACTGGGAGGCGTCGGCGACGGCGAGCCAGGCTGATCGACACGTTTCCTCGCATGATGCACGCTTGCCCGGCTCCGGATGCAGCAGCGACGCCATGAGGAACACTGCGTGCGGCGAGAGCTTGGACGGGAAGAGCCACGAGGGGTACGACACGGCGCGACTGCCGCGGCGTCCACTGGGCGCGCCGTTGGCGAGCAACGTGGGCATCGCAGCACCGCTTGTTTCCGAGGGCTTCACGGGAGGAAGCGCTGGTGCGTTGTGAAGCCACCACGATGAAGAGGACGAGGACGAGGACGACGAGGGTTGGCAGTTCGGGTGGACTTGCGCGATGCGGAAGGCAGGAGGCACGGCATCATCTGCTGAGTCGCCATTAAATGGAGACGAAGAAGACGACGAAGAACTAGAGGCAGTGGACGACGACGAGGACGGCGGCAGCGGTATCCGTGCGAGCGGCGGCGCTGGCTGATAAATAGACGCGTCGAACACGAGCTTGCCCGTCTGCGGATCGCAGGGCAGCGAGCGGATCCACTCACAGAACTTGAGGTACCGCGGACACGTCGGCAGCTCCTTGCCAAAGGGCAGCGAGCCGGCCAGCAGTCCGTATAGGATCACACCCACCGACCACATATCGGCTTTCCTGCCATCATATCCGTACCGCGAGTTCTGCAACACCTCCGGAGCGACGTAGTGGGGCGAGCCGACGATCGAATTCAAGCGACGGAACCGCGCGGCCGGCAGCAAGATGCTGCTGCTGCCACTCAGAGCGTCCTGGTCGTCGTCCAGCTCCGGCAGCATCAGGCTACTGCCTGTGAAACTGCGTCCATCATCCTCCGCCGACGCTGACACGCCCACCCCACTGCCGCCGCTGCTGACGGCCGCGATAAAGTGCGCCGAGAGCCCAAAGTCCGCGATCTTGAGCACGTCTGCGTCGCTCAGTAGCAGGTTTTCTGGCTTGAGATCCCTGTGCACGATGCCCAATTGGTGGCAAAACAACACGCCCGACAGAAGCTGCGTGAAGTAGTTGCGCGCCACGCGCTCGTCCACGCCGTTGTCCGAGCGGATGCGGTCAAAGAGCTCGCCTCCAGAAGCCAGCTCCAGCACCAAAAAGATCGTGCTCTTGCTGGGCTGGATGTACTCCAGCACGTCGTACAGCTTGAGTACATTCGGGTGGCCGCCGTGGGCGACTTGACCCGACACGGAGTTACCTGTGAGCTTGTGCATGTGCGCGATCTCCCTATAAATCGACTTGCGGCTCTCGAGAAACGCTCGGTACTTGGCCGGTAGCGTGGGGATCGTATACACGCTGTCGCCCACAGTGATCTCCTGCTGCGTGTGCTGCGGCAGCATCTCCATCTCCGAATCGCGCGACATCATGAGCAGCATCATCATGTCTTCGTCCTCGTTGCCCATGCGCAGATCGCCGTCCGCTGTGTTGCTGAGACTACTCCCACCGCCCTTCATCTCTTCACGCTGCGGCTCATGGGACGAGGCAACACTGTCCTCCGCACGCATATTCCCGCTCATACTGTCGTTGTCGTCGTCGTCTTCATCCGCGTCCAATTGCCACAGCGCCACGCACATTTCCAGCGTCAGCTCCTTGAGCATCTGTGCACTGGCACTACTGCTGCTGCTGGAGGCACGCGCGTCCACGTAGCACGCCACGAGCTCGCGCTTGGCGGGCAGCTTGACCCAGTAGACGTGGTCCAGCGTGAGGCTACGCAGCGTATTGGCGGTGAATGGCACGCCCTTCTTGATGATCTCGGCGCGGCGCAGCACGCTGGGCGTCGACAGCTTGTAGCCCACGGGGTTGAGCATCTTGATGGCCACGTGCCGCTGCTGCAGCTTGTCATACGCCTCGTTCACCACGCCCGCGATGCCGCCGCCCAGGTAGTTGCCCATGGAATACCGCACGTTCATCTTGGGCTCTGCAGACGGCAACGCCGCGGCGGAAGACGCCAGCGGCATGGCCGCGGAGGAGGAGTACTCGCCGTGGACGTAGATGCTCTGGCCGTCATACGCCGCGACCATCACGGGCTTGACGTTCGCCTCGCTTAGCGGCATGTACTTGTACTTGCCCTTCAACATGGTCATGCCCGCCATATTGGTGCTTGTTGGTGTTGGTGTTTTTCCCCAACGAAAAAATATGCGGACGGAAAAAACCAACGATGTCGCGGGAGAACAGTTCGGGGGTCTGGAGCAAATCGCCAACGGAACAAACTTGGGGACGTCCGGAGATGCGATGGAGGTGGTCGTGGAATCGATCGCAGGAAATATGGAGCCGTCCAGTCAGTGAAGCCTGCCGAGTGTTGACGCGGACTGGATGCTGGATGTGCTGGGGTGGATGGAGGTGTCTATAGCAAGCGCGTGCGCTTGGTGGAATGAGTTGCTGGCGTGCACAGCGGTGTGTGTGTGCGTGTGAGTGCGTCCTCCGCGCTCGTTGCTCTTGTCGCGCCGGCCGACACAAAGGAAGGAAACGCAGTCGTTCTGTTTTTTTCTTTTTCGTCGCCTGCTTGCCTCACGGCGTTCGCTCGGGCTGTTTTTCCTTTTCCTCGGTTTGGTTTGGGTTTTTGGGCCCGAGTTTTTTCGTTCGACCAATCCGGCCCGCGACGTGAGCAATGCTGCTGCAGTCTGCCAGAACAAAATGATGCACAGAGTCGTGGCGTCGTCGCAGGCTGGGGTTCGGTTCCGCCGGAGAAGCAACGTCGACAGAAGGAAGCGGCGTCGACTCCAAGTATTCGATTTCGAGGGTGGGGACGAGCCCAACCCCGCATCCGCGTGACGAGATGGAAAGCCTACTGAAGTACGCAATCTCTTGTGAACTGGAAAACTTCAAGGTTCGAGTTTGAGCAAACTGCTGCTTAACGTACTTTCGTAGGCTGGTCACAGTAACTTTGGGGGGAATCGTAGGCTGGTCGGCCTATTTTTTCTCCCAAAAGATTTTTGATGCGAGGGCTTCAGCATACAAAACCCAAGTCTAAAATTCCAAATGGACTTCCAAGCGAATTGGTAGGCAGGCCCGCCTACGATTGGAAAAGTGTTTTGATTGGCTAAAATGGTGTACGAGTTGCCGACGGCAACTT
>JAADXI010000009.1:0-76042 GCA_023337615.1 Pythium brachiatum | reverse complement strand
CGTGGATCTGCTGCTTCAACACGGTGCTGACTCGAACCTGTGTGACAACTACGGCAGCAACGCGTTGCACACAGCGTGCAGCAATTTGCGTTCGCACCAGTTTATAGAGCGGTTACTGAAACGTGGCGCCGACCCTAATCTACTCGATGGACGAGGAAGGTCGCCGCTCGACTTGTGTCACGTTTCCTGTGGACCAGGATTCAAAATCCACACCGCCACAATCAATATGCTGCTCGCTAATGGTGCTGTCGACCGATCGTCGTGACGATGAAGCGCCAGAAAGAGCGATCGAGTCGGGCGGCTAGGCCAATCGGCATGCTCATCCAAGCGTGGCCAACGTAAAAAAACAAAGAGGAACCACTGAAAGCGGAGAGGTCAGCCGATAGATACGAACGATCAGCTTCAGACATTCGTACTGGGACGAAGGAAGCCCCTGCAGTGGCTTCATTACGCTTAATGTCTCAATTGCATGACATTTAGGATACGGGACTTGTGATTGGTCAAAATCCTGCAACTGAGATGTACCCACGGTCTCATTTGGCAGGTTTCGACCAAGAAGAATCATTGGCGTGGCATTCTTCAAGAATGCCACGCCACAACACAATTCCACGACAGCGATGGTACCGGACTTGCCGTCGGCGATGCTTCGACGAGTGCAGCGGCTTTCCGCGACGCCGAGCATGGCTGCAGTCGCTCGCCAGGCAGAGACGCAGCTACGCAACGCCATCGACGTCCCCATGCGCCAGTTTGTGACGGCATGCTATCCCGTGAGCTTCGTCACGGGCAAGAACATCTCCATTTCCGTACTCCAGTGGCTGTTCCCTGTCTCGGAGAGAAACTACTTTGTGGTGGACGATGCCGCATCTCCTCTCGGTGAGCTGACGCAGATCTTCCTCATCACGAACGCTGTGATGCAGTACTTGAGTGCCGAGGGACACGCCGAAGCCCTGGAGGTGGTGCTGGCTGCGAGCGTGTTCGTGAAGGACAGCGAGCTGATGACCGAGATAGTGAGGCAGCAGGCACTCGACCACGCGCTGCGCTGTGCTGTAGATGAAGATACCATCGAACTGCTGCTGGCGCACGGAGCCGATCCACAGGCCGTCGCAAAGGGCTACAGCAAGTCGCCCCTCAGCGCCTCGGATCCAATCCTCGAGGATGATGCTTCGCCAATCTACTTGGCCAATGGCGTGTTTCTGATCGCGAACAGAACGCTGATGCCCAGCTATTTAAGACAGTTGTCCTCACTAGACTATGCGCGCAGCTTACTGCGTGCCGGTGTGGATCCCGTGAGTGTGCTTCACAGCGCAAGGCACCACCACCGAGTCGACGTGTTGAATGCTCTGATTGAAGACGCCTACGTGGATATCGACTGCTACGCTCCAGAAGACGATAGCACAACCGCATTGATGAAAGCTGTCACACCCTCAGAGCGGCGACTGGAGGTCGTCCGTGCGCTGCTTCAGCTGGGAGCCACTGTGAGTGAAGCAGCCCTTCAACGAGCCACAGCAGAAGGCAACGAATCGATTCTCGAACAGCTTCAACGGCATGCGAGCGACATCAATCTATGAAAACGTGGACCGAAGGAGCTCGTTCTCCAGCGCAAACAAATTTCTTCACCACTCGCAGTCGCCGCACGCCGCCTTCATCTTCTTATTCGGCAGACTCGACCATTCCTACTACGCTATCCTAGGCTGTGGATTGTCGTCATCCTTGCTGCTACTTATGAAGTATCAAATAGATACGGATTCGCGTGTGGACTCCCAAGCCACTCCAGCTCAGCTGGATCACCAATAAACACAGAAGCTTACGGCAGCGCCGATGGTTCCTCTTCAGTTGATGAGCGATGGCGTTTTGCTTGAAAGCATTCGTACTCTTCAAGGCGTGTCGGACGTCCACGGTAACCGCCATAGCGAGCCCCAAGTTCTCCGCGATTGTCGTAGCGGTCGATCAAGTCATCTGGCTCGCATGGAATATCGTCTTCGCTCTCGCTAGAATATTCGAAAGCCGTCGACACACGGCTCACAATCACATCATCAATACGCACAAAGGCGAAGCCAACGTCTTCGCACGCCTTGCGTCGTCGTAGTGGCCGAGACGCAAACGTAAACTCACCAATGCTCTCAAAGCTCTTGCTTTCTTCGTGAAACCCGTCAACGATCACGCTCAGGTACACGGAAGAATGCTTGGCGAGGACCGTCTTGATCAGAGCTTCGAGGTCATCAATGTACGACATACTCCAGTCTCTCTCAACGCTCTCGTCTAGGCTTTTTACACACAGCGTCACACCACCAATCGTCCGCGGCAGATCCTCACCATCGTACTCCGCGAGTCGCTGCAAGAACCCTGCGAGTAGCTCGTAAAACGTGTTGTCCGGGCTGTATCCATACTGGATTCCAAAGACTCGCTCCTTATCGATCAATGGATTTATCACCAGATCGAACAATCCGTCTCCCGACAGTGTCACGAAGTCCATACGAACAGACCGAAGCCCATGCTGACTTCCAAGTGTCTGCAAGGTGCTGTCGCTCAGTGCGATTGGTGTTCTTTGCTTGAAGTTGTCTTGGCGGATGCATATTGACTCCAACAGCGGACAGCAGCGCGCCAACGCCGCCCAGAAAGGCTCGGTGTACGTATCTTGAGCACGCATCTGTGCACGCGAGAAGCGCGATTGAAGCTCTGGTGCGATTGTGAGCGAGCGTAGCTGAGGACACGCACTGAAAAGAGCCTCGAGACTTGCCTCTGTGTGCGCGACGTCCATTGATGAGCACGAAAACCGTGACGGGAGAATGAGAGCGTTCCAGGAGACACAGAAACCCGAAGCGTGGCGGAGAATCTCTATCAACGACTCTATCGAGACGCGAAGATCCCTGAGATCCAAATCCTGCAGGCGAGGAATGCCACTCAGTGTGTCTCTCACCATACCCATATCGACGCGGCCTTGTCCTTGGTTTCGCGGTGTAAGCTTCAGTCTCTTGGTGAACGACCGACGTCGCGTGAGCTCCTGGCGTAGTTGTAACATCGCGGTGCGTCCGGACCGCCCCATAGGGACGGTGACCAGCACGCTTTGTAGATACACCTTCGAGTAGAGCGCCATTGCGACCGCAGACCATTCTTTGGAGACTAGTGCAATGCTCACCAACGCCTCGGGGATCATGATGTCGTCTATGGGCGCGGTAGACGCGTACTGGTCCTCCATCTCCACTGCAAAATGGAACACGAGGTCGACAACTTCACTAGGGAGCGACGCCAGCACCAGCGTCGGTCCGAGCAGCGGCAGTGACGTTGCGGACAGCTTCGGCTTCTTCATCGCAATGCGATTGAACCTGGTATGCTACGTTCGACGTCGTTGTTTGAGTGAGAAAAAGCGGATCTTGTCCCTTCCGATTCCATGGAACGTTGCCAGGCCACCCGCGAATCTGAGGAAAGAAGAGAATAGGCTGGTGACCAACCAATGTCGTTGCTCCTCTCGTTCTCAGACAAGTTCCCAGGATCATCCTAGCAGGAACACAAAATCAAGAAAACATTCTTCAATCATTTACCAACTTTACGAGTCCTCTTCTGAGAGCGAACTCTGACTATAGGCTTCAAAGCATCGGTACTCGTGCAAGCGTGTGGGCCGACCGCGATACCCGCTTGAGCGAGCTCCCAGCTCTCCGAGACTGTCGTAGTAGTCTAACAAGAAGTCCACGTCGCGTAGTTCTTCATCTTCGCTCGGGTACTCGTTGGTCGTCGCTACACGGCTCACAAATGCATCGTTGTCGAGAGTCACGAAGGTGAAGCCGGCGTCGTCGCTTGATCTACGCAGAGGTTGAGGTTGCGTCGCGAATGTGAACTCGTAAAGGCTCTCAAAGCTCTTACTCTCCTCGTGGAAGCCATCCAAGATCATGTTCAAGTACGCAGATGGATGCTTGGCGTGGACGGCTTGAACAAGACCTTCGAGGTTGCTCAAAATGTTGGAACTCCAGTCTCTCTCCACACAACAATACTCACTCTTGAGACGCAAAACCACACGATGCGTCGCACACAGCGGCTTCTGGCTCTCGTAGTCCGTGAGCTTTCTCAAAAACGCTTCCAGAAGCTCGTAGAGCGCGCCTGAATCGTAACCAGAACTGTAATTGATCTTGAAGACTCACTCCTGACGCACATTGACCGAGGGATTCGTCACCAGGTCAAACAGTCCGTCCGCAGACATTGCCACGAAGTCCAATTCAACCAACTGGAGTCCGCGGAGCCCCTTCATCGTGTTGTCGGTGAGCGCAATTGGTGTGCTGTGCTTGAAGATGCTCTGGCGAATCTTGAGTGACTCCAACAATGGACAGCATCGCACCAGTGCCGCCCAAAATGTCTCGGGATACGCGTCTTTGATCTCGAGCTGGCGAATATGATAATGACGGCCATGTTCTGGTGTGATTGTGAGCGATCGTAGCCGAGGACACTCGCTGAAAACAGCCTTGAGACTTGACAGTGTGTGCTCGACTCCCATAGCAGGCATCCAGAACCGTGTAGGTAGAGTGAGAGCGTTCCAGGCGGGGCAGAGTCTCGACACGTGGTGAAGCAGCGATGCTAACTGCTCCATCGACACACGCAGGCTGTTGAGATCGAGTTCTTGGAGATGAGGGAGGCAGTTCAGCGTGTCCAGAACGGATCGCATATCCACGCCATCGCGCCATTGACCAGGCGTTGCCATTTGCATCCGCGTGATAAATGCCCGGCGACGTGTCAGTTCCTGGCGTTGCTGGAGCACTGCGCTGCGTCTCAACCACTCAGCCAGGGACGCGATGTGTACGCTCCGCAGTTGAATCGTGCTGTGGATTTCAGTTGCTACTGCAAGCCATTCTTTGGCGACCAACGCAATACTCGACAACGTCTTCGGCATCACGATCTTGTTTGTGGTGTCGATTGGCGGGTACTGGCCCTCCATATCTACCACGGAGAGGAAGATGAGGTCGATAACTTCACGCGATAAATACGATAGCAACAGTATCGGTCGTGGCGGCAGCTGTGACATCACGGACAGTTTTTTCTTCTTCATCACACGGATTCGTCGCCAATTCTCGAAGACAAAACTAAACGCTCACTCGAGTTGGCGCACGTGACAGTTGGGGATCTAAGAGCTTACACCCACATTTCTCTGCGTGATCCGAAAGAGAACCATCAGACCTCTCACTGCTGTTGTTCTGGGAGACGACGCTCAGAAACACTCGCGAGAACAACACAACAGTTCGAACCTGGTCCCACAAATGACTTCGACAAGTTTTCGCATCTTGACCACATCGCTGTGCTGCCACAAGTGAATATACCACCTACGTGGCAGCGCCATCCACCTTCCATCAAGCTCTTCGGCAATGGCTTGCGACCTCACACCAGCGATGTTTCGCAGCGTGCAGCGCCTCACTGCGACCCGTCGAGTGAAAAGCATCGCTGATGAAACAGAGACAGCGTTGCGCGAAGGCCAGCACGTCGATATCGTCGACTTCGCGAGGCGATACTATCCGATGAACTTCGTGGCGAGTGGACACACCTCAGTGACCATCCTCGACTGATTCTTCCCACTGACGGAGACAGACGTGGTGTCTCCCCTCGGTGCGTGCACACGAATGTTTTTGCTGACGGAAGGACTCTTGCAGCATTTGAGTGCCATTGGCTTGCACGACGTGCTGGAGTTGCTGCTGGCTTGGAGTGAGTTTGTCGAAGACAGCGAGATGATCACCAGCGAGCGACGCCAGCAAGTCCTGGATGACGCGCTTCGCTGTGCGCGAGATGCTGACACCATCAACATCCTGGTCGCACATGGTGCTGAACCTCAAGCCACGAAACGAGGCTTGATGACATCGCCGTGGCGCGTTTTCAAGTCAGCAACCACTGTGAAGACCCTTGAGGAGAACGGCATGTTCTTGGTCGGTGATGGAGAATTGCTTCCTGAACATGTTGGCCACTCGTGTCCGCTCGATTTGGTGCTGGATCTGCTCCGCGCTGGCGCCGATCCCACCGGTGCGCTGAAGCCTGCCATCGAACGCATTCGCCCCGACATCGTGTCCGTGTTGATCAATCAGGCGAGCGTCGACATCGAGACTAGTCGTATCTCTCCATTGGTCGCAGCCGCTGGGCGCGCGTCGCCGCTGCTCGGTGCGAAGGGCTCGATCGTCGAAGTGTTTCTCGACTTTGGTTTTGATGTCAACGAGCGCTGTGACTACGGGTACACGGCTCTCTGTCGAACGGTAGCTCAAGGCAACGTGCCAATGATGGAGCTGCTGCTCGAGCGCGGAGCTGATCCGAACCTCTGCGAGGAGAATGGCTGGAGCCCCTTGCACAACGTGTGCCTCAGCGAGCATCCCATCGCCTGTTTCGAGGTCCTGCTCGAACACGGAGCGAACCCCAACCTGCAAGATCATTGTGGCCGTACTCCACTCGATCTGCTCCTCTCCGATGAATTCGTGGACCGTGGGGATCCCATCTTCAGTCTTGGTCCAGTGCAAACTCAAATCCCGCCGCGTCTCGAGGCATTGAGAAATCCGCTGTGTCGTGAAGCGGTGAAGTTGCTCATCGCTCACGGAACCGACATTCATCGCCACAGCGATGCGAACAAGAGATCGCCGTTGCAGCTCTTGACCAGAGATCCACTGGGCATCCAGTTGGTTGATGAGCTGCGCCAAGATGGCGTCATTCTTGACCCAATCACCGAGCTCGCATGAGCTACAACTATCTGCAGCTTCGTCGGTAAATCAGCGCAGTGACCGCTTTCATCAGTTTTCTGGACCGCATTCTAATCTTCATACCTTGATTGATGTATCCCGATTCTCTCACCTCGATCCTTTCTCGACTTTGTGTCCAAAAAAACACCTAAGTGATGGCCGGCGTCTCTTGTCCTTCCTGGTCGTCTCACCTCTGCTTCGAATCGTCATCAAGCTCAGCCATAACCGAAAAAGCCATTAGCCCCACAGAAGCAACGGAACCCATGGACCCGATTTCTCTCCTAGTCTTCTAGAGCTCCCGCTATGGTAGCGATCGCCGATGCGACGGAACAGCGGCTTCGCGACGGACACGACGTGGACATCGGTGCATTTGCGACGTCATACTACCCGTTGAAATTTGTGACTGGAAACTCGATCGACTGGACGAATCGAAAGTGTGTCTCGCTAGCCGTTCTCCAGTGGCTCTTTCCGTGTGATGCTGCGCACACGCCATCGCGAATCGACGCGACACTTCGTGCTCACTCACAGGTTCTTTCTTCTTGCGAGCAGCGTCGGACTCCACCAGGGACTCGAGCATTTGCTGACGACAGGCTGCGCGCTGATGAGCGATGACCAACTCCAGGAGCTCTTGGACGACGCACTGTGATGTGCGCGGGACGCTGAAACCATCGACTTGCTGCTTGCCCATGGTTGCTAGGCTCCCCCTGGTCAACTGGCTGATCCAACATGGCCGCGTCCCTCGTAGACAATGGAGTGTTCTTAGTTGGCAACACCACGATCCTCACCGATCATATCCAACGTTCGTGCTCTTTGACCATCGTCTACGATCTTCTTGGCGCTGGCGTTGAGCCCGGCGACGCGCTCATGACAGCAGTGGCGCGCGGCCGAGTACACACCGTGGAGGCCATTCTCCTCAACTCCACGATCGAAGTCGGCTTCAGTGCGCCTCAAACAGGGTATGCCCGCATTGGTCCAAGCCATCGAAGAGCAGTAAATGGCTCACGTACTGTTCCATACATGAATGCTCGCTCATCATACACGCACTCAAAATCGCGTCAGAAGCTTGCGGAGCATTTCTTCCGCTGCATGGCGAACTTCAACGGCTCCCAAAGTAAGGTGGTCCACTCCATTCGTGGCCAACCCAAAGTAAGCTGAACTCACTCCCGCGCGGTCCACTTCAAGCCTTGAAGTTCAAGGATCCGCAACATGGTCCGCGCGATCAGCGGGTCAGCAGGATTCAACTTGTACCGCGAAGCTCATCACCCAGGTCTTCAAGCGCGGGGGCTCCAAATCGTACAAGCCGTAGCAGACCGAACTGCTACTAGCAGTTCGGTTCTTCCCAAGTCCCCGCCATGGACAGCGACCTCACACCGGCGTTGTTTCGCCGCGTCAAACGGTTCGCGGCGACTGCACACATGGCCACCATCGCTGAGACTACGGAGCGGCTCTTACGCGATGGCCACGCGATCGACCTCGTGGACTTGTCCAAGTCGTACTACCCCATGGGCTTCGTGGCAGGCAACCACATTTCGTTGGCGGTGCTCCAGTGGCTGTTCCCGCCTATTGACACGACCGAAGCTTCGCCTCTGGGAGATCTCACACGCAGCGCCGTGGTGACGAGAGGGCTCCTGCGCCATCTTGGTGCGCGTGGTGCTCTCGCCGCTCTCGAGTTCGTGCTGAATGTTGACTGGTTCAATTTAAACAGTGCCACGATGAACGACAATCGACGCCAGACGCTGCTGGACGACGCGCTACGCTGCGCCAGTGATCCTGATGCAATTGAGGCGCTACTCGCCTACCACAAGCCCTCGAAGAAGGCTCGCTCACCTCACCGTGGTCGACGAAAGTGAGCCTAAGTGAGGACACGATTGAATCATTCGTGGAAAATGGCGTGGCTCTGGTGGGCAACCGCGTGTGGCTTTCGGAGCAGCAACCATTGGGCTCAGTTAGCGTCGTCCTCAGTCTCCTTCAAGCTGGCGTTGAGCCTCTCGATTTGGTGGCCAGGGCCCAGCAAAGCGGACGAGTAGACATCTTGAAGATGGCGATCAGAAAGTCAAGGATTGACGTGGACCTGACTTCGCCTGGCGATGGCCCTACAATACTAGCTCAAGCCATTGCGAGACGTGACTGGCAACTCGCGGAGGCGCAGCTTTGCCTTGGCGCCGATGTGAATGCGGAACGGACGCTGTGTCTCGCTGCTCGCTATGGCATGTCGTCAGGTGTGGAGATGTTGCTTCGGCATGGAGCCGACCCCAACGTGTGCCTTCTCGACGGACAGAGCCCTTTGCATTTGGCCTGTCTCGCCACGCTGCTCAACTCTGACAGGCCAACCACCGATCCAAATGCCTGTATCGAGCTTTTGTTGCAAAATGGAGCCGAACCCGAACGAACGCGACACCCAAGGGCGTACTCCTCTCGATAATCTCCTCACCAACGTGGGATTCGAGCGAAGCCCCAGGCGCCGTCGTACTCGTGCTGCCGCCACACCCAAGGTTCTCCAGTCTCGTCAGCACTGCGAAGCGACCGAGCTATTGATCACTTATGGTGCTGGCATCCATCATCGCAGTCAATATGGTGCTCCTTCGCCATTCGAGTTGCTAGCACAAGACAAGAACGGCAAGAGACTCATCCAAAAGCTGCTTCGCACTGGAGTGATCTGTGAAGCTCCTGCACCCGAGCCAAAGCAAGCGTGATTGGACTGCTTAACGCATGACGTGCACCACGAAGCGCTGATCGCCTTAGTCGATGGAGCATTGTACCGGGAACTTCGATATCGACACCACTCACACTCGAAACCTGTCTTTGCCTTTGAAACTACTGGGATTTGATTGTTTTAGAAGCCGTAGAACGACTTGAGTGCTGCGCGTGCGACCACTCGAGGGCGAGCAGCTCCCTGCTCGATCTCATCTCTCTGTCGCCGCGCTGCCTGCGCTGCTTGTTGCCGCCTCACCACTTCGACAAACTTGCGGCTCTTGAAGCCTCGAAAGTTCGCCTGAATCACCAGCGCGGCACGTTCGCGAATCTCTCGCTGGCGTAGCCGTTGCTTCGCGTGGCGTGCGCCATCTTCCTGCGTATCACCTCCTGCCACTCCACTCGAGGCGAAGAAATCGCTTGGAGCTGCAGCGCGAGGCTTGCCCCGTACTGATCCAGTATCTTCGTCAGTGATGCTCCGCTGGGTACGACGAGTAGGAGGAGTCTCCCGCCGAGCTTCTTCGTACCTGGCACCCGTTTGCAGCGTCGGCCTTTTGCTGTGGTTGGTCGCCTTCTTGGTCTCCACGTATCCTGTCAGTCCGATTTGACCCGCATCGTTCACACCTTGTGATCGTAGTTTATCTCGGATTTTGTTGGTGTCTGTTGCTCGAATGCCCAAGTCATTTTGCACTTCGTGGACTCGCTGCGAACCGTCCGCGTGTGTGACGAGAACGCGGCGATTGCTGGTGTTGGCGCTTTGTCCCGAGCCGCCCGAGATATGCCACGCGTTGCGCATCATGAGTTCGAAGTAGTCGTCTCGGTCCACCAGCGCACTGACGTTCTGGTAGTACGCTTCGAACTCGTGCTTGGTCACAATGCCGTCTTTGTCTAGGGTATCCCACTGCTGCGCGAACTGCCGCAGCGCGTCTTCAGACGTCATGCGACCAGCCAGCACCTCGGGGTGCTTGGACGTATCGTAGGCTTTGCTGAGCTCTTCCAGCGTGACAAAACCATCGCGGTCTCGGTCCAGCAGATCAAAAGCCTGGTGGACAAGTGCAAGGCGTGCTTTGTTGGAGGTGAGCGCGTCGTCTCCACGCATTGCGACTAGAAACTCGTCCATATCAACACAACCACTGCGGTCAGCATCTAGACACGTGAAGAGCTGATCGAGCTCGTGGAAGTTGATCTCGACCCCGAGCTTCCGAAGCCCCAGCTTGAGTTCGTCTTTGGAGAGTCGCTTGTCGCCATTCAAGTCCAGCAGACGCAGCGTGCGTTGCAGTGCGTGGAGTCCTAGAAACGAAGGAGCGGAGCCCTCGCTGTCTTGAGCTTTCAGACGTTGCAAGAGTCTGTGGCGGATCCGCTCAATGACACCATTGGTGCTGGTCGTAGTTGCGGGCTTTGAGGTCACGAGCGACTGTGGTGGCTCAAGCAGAGCTTTGTACAGAGCCGCAAGGGAGATATCACTGGAGCTTTCTGTGCTGCTGCAATGCTGAGTGATGAGCTGGATGAAAGGCTCGACGTCTTTGGCACTCAGCTGGCGATCGAGTGAGGTCAATGCCTTGGTGAATGCGCGCGTGTTCATGGTCTCATTTCCGTCGCCCCAGACGCGGTTCACGCCCAGGCGACGGCACACATCGTCCAGGGTGATCGGAGCGTGGACACCACGACGAGGCGGGAGGATCACGGAGCTCAAGTACGCCCACTGCTTTGCGATATCATCGCCACTCTCTTTGTGAACTGCCGCAGTAGAAGACGCTGCTTTCTGATCATTTTGGCGGCGAGGGGGGAGAGCAGATCGGTCATTTTCTGCCTCTTCTTGATCATCGCTGGACTCTGGCTCACTGTCTGTAGGCGAAACGTGCCACGTCTGGCGCATGTGCAGCTCAAAATCGCTGTCGTCTAGTATACAAGCGCTCACATTCTACACAAACGAACAAGCCACATCAGCCATCCGCACAAACCCCAAATACCAGATATACCCGAGTCACATACGTGGTAGTAGTCGACGAACGCTTCCTTTGGAATGCCATTGTTGTGCTCCACGCTGGTCTCCCACTCACGCAAAAACTCAGTGAGCGCCTGAGCTTTGGTCTTCTTTCCGGCTCGGACACGAGGTAACAGACTCACATCGTAGTTGTCTCGCATATCGTCCAGAGTGACTACACCACGATGTCTGTGGTCCATGCAGTCGAACGCTTTTTCTATCAGTTGTCTCCGCCGCTCGCTGAGGTCGCCACCACGTAGACGACCCACCAATTCATCTAGACTCACGACGCCGTCACCGTTGCGGTCAAAATACGCGACGACCTGCTGCAATTCACTGGTGGTCAACTCGATTCCTAGATCGCGCAGACCAAATTTGAGTTCTTGAGCAGACAGTGCGCCGTCTCCTGACGTATCCAGCAGCGAAAGCACGCGCTGAAGTGCGTTCAACCCTTTTTCCCCACACCTCTCCAGCAGTTTCGCTCGCACGCGGCCGACCACACCATCAGCACCAACCGGCCTTGCACTTTTCGTGCTGGTACTCGGCCTTGATGGTGTTCGCACCTTGGTTTTTGATTTCTGATGCCTCTCTGTGGACTCTTGTGGTTGCTGGTCGCTCTGGGACCACGCGATGCGCCTGTTACTGGTTGGTGCTGAACTTTTCGACCCACTCACTTGGCTTGGCTTCTGGGAACTTCGTTGACTTGATGCAGGTATGCTTCTGGTGTTGTGTTCTCGCGTGGTGTGATCCTCCAGCGCCTTCGGCGTCAGCAGCGACTCCGCCTCTCGCGCCTGGTCTCCACCCTTGCGCGAATCTCTCAAACCACGCTCTCGCATCTCTTCTGGTGACTTGTTCTCTGGTTTCTTCGTCTCCTCACTGCCAGTCGACTGTGGCTTCACAGACGCGGTCTTGATCATCAGCTGCTGAAACTCTGGAAGGAAGCGAAATTCAGCCTTGCTTTCTGTCGTGCAGACCCACTCACCCAGTGGCTGCACGCTCAGTTTCAGCGCACAGCCCTGCTTCGCCATCTTTCCAATGAAAGCCACGACGTGGGAGACAACGTTGGACACGACCTCGCGTCCACAGTTTTGCAGGTACTCGTTGCCGATTTCAGCAGCGTTGATCTTGCTCATGGGGGCGGCGTTAGCAGCCAGTGCTGGTTGTCCACGAAGTCCCTGGCTCGCCAAGCTGCCTTCCTTCAGTCGATTTGATTGAAGGAACACCGGACTGTGGAGGAACACAGCTTCACAAGCGTCATTGTAGCCGAACACACCGAAGCGATCTATCGAGACTACGCGGCGCCGCACCACGAGCTGGTCGTTAAGATACAACCCAAGCGCCTTCCACACCGTCAACGCGTCGCGAGTGCTCAGTCCATTGAGTGAGAGCGTCGCCTTCTCCACGATATCTGCCGTAGCGAGAGGAGGACGCGTCGACGGTTCGTCGTTCTTGCGGTTCGTTTTACGAGTCGATGCCTTGGAGTTTTGCTGCGTGGATGGTGACGACTGGACTTTTGTGCGGCTCTTTGCTGTGGAGGAAGCCGTAGCAACTGAACGATACGCGGACGACGACGTGGGCATCGTGATATGCTTCCCACCCTTCCTTGATCTTGTGGAAGCTTGGATGACAGTGGAGTTGGCGCCTTCTCCTGAAAGGTCAATATGCCAAAACCGTCATCGCGTCTAATAGATGAAGTCGACAGGTTTATTATCCTAAATACGAAAAGTGAAATCCACGAACCGTTTACGTCGCCACGCCTTGAGCATCGACGTGAAGACCTGGGCCGTTGGTTTTAGATGAGTGCGACGACCTGGGAGAGCAGTGGCTGCATCGTACGCAGCGACGGCACACCGTGCAAACGTCGCAACACTTCAGCCAGGCCGAGTTCCACCGAGAGACTGCGAGCAGCTTGGAAGTCCTGGAGCAGGCGACCGATTCCGATGACCACGCCTTCCAGTGTGAGCTGCACGTGCTGGGTCGTGCTCGACGCCGTTTCTCGCGACAGGCGATCCAGCACCTCCGCACAGCCACACAGCAGCGTCGTGATGGCCATCTCGTCCTCGATCTTCATGGCCTGGCAGCAGTTGCTGATGAGCTTGGCACTGAGCACGCGCACCTCGTTTCCATGGCGATGCGTGGAGTTGGTCTCAGTGATCGCGTAGAACACAAACGGCAAGAACCGCACGGCACGTGCCACCACAATCTCACTGGAAACGGGGTTCGCGAATCCGTTTACGAGGACGGACAGCACGACCACCGTCTGTGGCTCGGTCAGCCTCGCCTGCTGGGTCTCGGCCACAATGAGCAGGCGGTCAAAGCTCGCGGTCTTGGCCTCCAGGACCGCAGGCGTGGCGATAGGCACCAGCAATAACACGCGGAAAACAGCGAGCGCGGGCAGGAAGAAAGCCGACTCAGGCTCCAGCGCGAGCAGCTTCTGCACGATCTGCCACCACTGGAGCGTCTTCTGCTGGAGCTCAGCACTTGCGTCTGCCAGTGGCTTGGTCAGATCGATCTGGTGCGAGGCCAAATCACGCGCGAGCGTCTCCAGCGACTGGATTTCTGCCTGTGTGAGAAGCTTGTTGGATGGCTGGGTGTTCAGCGTCGTGATTTGCTTCACGATGGCGTTCAGGAAGAGCGCGGGCTTGCTGGAGATCGTGAATTTACGCGAAAGCGGCGCGGCTGGCGGCGTCAGCGGCTCCGCGAACGCCGCCTGTGGACCAGCAAGCGATGGGTCGTTGAACGGGTTGCCAAAGGGCTGCGCGCCCGTGGTGTTCATCTCACGCTGCATGTTCTCGAGCATCGGACGCAGCATCGCGCTATCATCATCAAACAGATCCATCAATCAGTCAACCTCTTCATCAATCGCTGGTACAAAAATCACACGACACGTACCCCATCGGTGTGGACAATGCTTCATTGGGCAGGTCAAGAATGTGGCACGGGATGCCTTCGCCCACGAGGAACTGCGAGACCTCGTTCGAAAAGTTGTTGCAGTTGTTCTGCAGCAGATCGTAAGTCGCGGCGGTGAAGCGGTGGTTGATGGAGCGCAGGAACGCCTCGAACTCGAGCTGCGTGCGGCGCGTCTCGCCCAAGCGGATCGTGTCCACGGGAGGCATGCCGTAGCGCTGGACGACGAGCTCAGGGGCGAGCGCCTGGATGCCGCCGCCGTAGAAGTACTCGCGGCCGAAGGCCAGCACGCCCGTGTGCCAGATGCCGTCGATCTGTTTGCCCAGGATCGCGGGCGACAGCGACTTGGCCATGCCGCGGCTCAGGTCATACACGCGTAGGGTCACGGTGGTCGACATGTTCCTCCTTGAGTGACTGATGGAGACACTGGTGATTGATTATTGGGAATCACTCGCTGATGAACACGAGCGCTTTCGTGTGAGCAGCTCCGTCGTGCGGATCGGCGTTTCTCGAAGGTTGGAGGGGCAGAGGGAAACAACCCAAAGACCCAGATGACCATCACTCTGTCAGACTAACTCATCACTCTGTGCTGATTACCCTCCTGCCGAAAACGTGAATTGATGTTCACAAGTCACAGACAAATTACAAGCCGATAGCGGAGCCGCTCGACTCGTGCGGATCCCGGCTCGCAGGTACGAGACGCACTTGCTTCTTGGGTTTGTTGCGCTTGGGCACGGCAGGGCGACGCTGCTGCAGCGGCAAGAGGTGCGGGGCGTAGTAGGTCTTGCCGATGAAGGCTCCAGTTGCACACGATAGCAGCGCGATCAGCACTGTGGAGAAATAGGACGCCGCGGAGATCGACTGGCTTGTGGCTGTACGGGCAGCGCTGTGGCTCAGACTGCTATTGGAGCCCGAGTCGAAATACCCGACTTGCTGCAGCCACCATTTCGGATAGAAAAGCGGCTTCACATTCAGACTCGATGTCGTTGTGCCTGTGATCTGATATCCGTCGTGGAATGTCGTGACCAGGTCGGCGAAAAGCTGCCAGAACGCAGCATGGCTGTGCTTTGCGATGCTTTTTGACTGGCTCGAGAGATACTGGCGCATGCTGGAGTCGCCCTGGCTTGCCTTGACGAAGCTCGCTTTGTCTTGGATGTCAGGAAGTGCTTGTTCTGCGCGCTGCTCCAATTGAAGCTGAACTTTCTCCACCAGAGGATGGGCGTACTTGTAAAACTGCCCTGCCCAGTTCCCTACGAGCGCGCTTATCCAGAACGCAGAATCATGATCCACCTTCAAAAGCGAGCCCTGGGAGTGTTGAGGAGGAACTTCGGAGGCCTTGACAAACACTGGAACGTAGAAGGCCGAGTGAGGAGCGTACTGACTGAACCAAATGAGGGCGTTGTCGGGGTTGGAGGCGTTTAGCACCGAGACAAACGAGTAGGTCGTGCGGAAGATGGAGATTGCGCGTTCAAAGTGCCCTCTTCGCAGATCGTCCGGAGTCAAGTCGCCAGTCAGCGCTGAATCGTATCGATCTGGATCCCCAAAGGGACCGCTGTCACGGCCTTGCGTCATGTCGAAAGGCGTTCCTTCGTAGTGATCGCGATGGAAGAGCATCAGATCGTGGGGTGTGAGAAGCTTGGAAGCTTTGACTGAGACTGGGTAGTCGCTCGAGTACCCATTCGTGTGTGGAGACAAGGTAATCGATGGATTGACAAGCGTGAACACCCGCCAGACTCGTCGACTGGAGTAGTGCTGAAGGCCTTCGTCTCTGGGCTGGGCGTAAATCCTGGTAAAGTCGAACGGCTCGTTCTTCTTGGTCGGCCACAGATTGTTGCGAATCGCGACTTCCACAACGTTTGATGACGCCATGGAGTAGTCTGTGTTCGTTAAGTTAAGCTCGTGGATCACAAACTGGTTTGCAACAACTGCAACGTGGTCGTCTTCGATACGCTGCGCTGCCCAAATTGCAGAGCGGCCCGTGTCGTCGGGTAGGATGTGGAACATCCACGCCTCTTTCGTGTCAGTCACTGTGAGTGCCTCGCCAGCGTCTTCGTGTGCAATATCGCCCTCCCATTTGATGCCGAAAAATCCGTGCTCCACAGCGAGGTCGCCCATGATCTGGATAGCTTCTCGAGCCGTCGTAGCTCGGCCTAATGCGATGCGCGTCAGGGCCGAGACATCGAACAGCGCTTCGCCTCCTTGACTCCGTGGCTTGCTGACAAACCGCGCGCCGCACGTACTCTCGCCAATCGCCACTTGATGTTCATTGATGATGCCGTACGAGGCATCCAAGTACGCGTACGTTGTCGCTACCTCAGGAATGGAGCCGATCGCAGGCGTATCACTCCAGTTGTAGAATCGAATGTCCAACTTCTCTCGCTTGTATACATCTCCTCGCGCTGTGCCAACTGATAGACAAACACCCACATTCGATCGTCAACACTCTCAATTCCATCATGCAACCGCATTGCTTGTACACACCGTAGCGTGGATATTCGTGTCTGGGCAGCACTACGTCGTGTAATGCGTCGTGTTCATGGTGCTGTTCAGGAACCTTCGCGAGCCGAAAGTCGCACGATGAACAGTCCATTGAGTGGGTCGTCATGGGCGTGCCCGTGGCCGAAGCCTTGGCACCCACGAGGATCGCGGTGCATCGGTCCTCTGCACCCGTAGCCATGGCGACGACCGCCCACGACGCGGCCGCCACACAGCAGCAGAGCCAGCCGCGAATCATGTGCGTATGTGTGGTCAGAGCTTCTTCAGAATAAGGCACCCAGCGAGAAACCCTTCGTCTTGAAATTAGCATCTTCCTTTGATCTTTGCGTGGCTTTTCGAGTGCAGCCAGCTCCAGTCCCTTGTTTAGAATTTCAAGTTAGGAACGGATCCCCCCCAACGCCAAAAAGGACTGATTGACGAATTGGGTTTTCTTCCTTCGACAAAAAGAACGAATTTGTGGAGCAAAACAAGAGCACAGAACAAAAACATCGCAAAACCTCTTCAACGCAGCCGCGAAAGTTTCAGGTCACCACGAGTTGGGTGGCACTGAGATTCGCTTGCGAAATGCAGTCAGTCTGTCACACTCAGACGATACACGGGTATGATATCGGTACCGTACTGTATAGTCTATCGAGCAATACAGAGCTGAACTATTATAGGTCATGTCGATGCAGCCATCGTCACTTCCACTGTACAGGTATCAGCGTCTCGCAGCCGACTGGCGGTATGTTCAGACGCTGTGGCCAGTCCCCATGCGAACATGCAACGCGAGTGCACCCAGGAATCCTTTGCCACTTGCCTCTGCATCTCATTGGACTGATGAGATGATCAACCCAGCCCGCCCAACAGAAGCCACCTCGATCTTTATCTTGAACTTTGCGGTTCCAATAATGAGCGGGAAACGGACAATAAGTGTCACAATTCCCGTCGAATCGATGAAGCCTTCATCGAAGGTGGACCAAACTTTTCTACAGTGGAACTACGCCTCCGAGTCAGATCGTAAATGACCCTCGGACTCACCCCATAAACGTATTTTTATCACTGCAAAATGGATAATTTGAAACCTTCAACATGAAAGCTTCTGTTTTTTTTACCACGTTTCGGTAATAAATTGATCTCAGCTGCCGTCATTTTTCCAGAAAAGTAGCAAATGGGATGCGAAACGCCGCCCTAACCCTCCCTGAAAGCCAATTTCAGAGAAAAGCCACCGTTCGCCACGGTCCAGTCTTTCAGCCGATGGATTCAGTGCCTGTCAGTGACGCCCAATTCCGGAATTTTCAGGAACCCATCTGCCCCAAACAGTCACTTGGGCCTGCCGAGCGGTCGGGGCCGCGCATTTTCGAACGCTCGAGCCTAAAAACACACAAGCAAGTTCTGTTGCGGTTGCCGCAGTGTCCCGTGGCCATCGCGTACAGCACAGTCCACTCGTCTATTGCTCGCTGCACGTGCTCACCCGCCCGTCCAAGTAATTGTGCTGTCGACGACGACGACACACTCAGTTCGCACGCGACGCTGCACGGGCTTCGACGAAGCCTTCGTGGAGGCAACCTGCTTTGCTCTGTGTTTCGAATATCCAGCTGCTGGAACCGCCGCTCGCATCCGGCATCCGGAGACGAGAATTGCCATCAGAACGGTTCCGCTCCGGAAAGACACGACTCGACTCGACTCACTCAACGTCTGCGCTGCTTGGAGAGGGTTTCCCATTTTACCTTCAGCACCTTTACCTGTTCCAAGACAGCAGGATTGATCTCGATCCTGTTCCGCGTGGCGTTTTCGTGTATTTTGTATCTCGGTTCCAACCCACCGCGCGGGATCCATTGGTCTCTGTTGGGTACCTGTGATTGTGTTCTCTTGGGCTACTCGAGCGACTAGTCCCTACTACCCAATCTACTACGATGCTGGCCATTGAAGAGAGCCCCATCGACATCAACATGGACGCCTTCCGCCACACTGTCGAGTACGAATACATCTCGTCCTCCACGCCCCGCAGCGACGCCAGCACGCCCGTCAAGACGCCGTCCGCGCGCCTGCCCGCCGAAGAAATGTTCCAGAAAAACTTGGTCGGCATGCTCAACAAGCGCGGCTACAACGTGCGCGATTCCGGCACGTTCAGCATGTCCAACATCCTCCATGACACGTCCGAGACCTCGACCGCCAGCGTGACGTCCACCAGCAGCTCCATGTCGTCGCTGATCTTCGGACTGCGCGAGCCCAACCACGGCCAGGGGCCGCTGCATATCGCGGTGCGCAAGGGCGATCTCCAAGTGCTGGAGGCGCTCTTGGAAAACGACTGTGTGGACGAGATCATCAACCTCGAAGACAACAACGGCAACACGGCGCTGCACTTTGCAGCAGGCTCCTGGCGCCGTCCGCAGTGCGCAGTGATGGTACAGGGCCTGCTCGCTGCTGGTGCGGATGTGCACATTGTCAACAAGCGAGGACTCACGTCGCTAGCAGTGCACATGCTCACGATTAAGATCGACAATGCGACTGTGGTGTTGAAGCTGCTCGAGCACGGCGCGATCGCGGACACGGAGGCGGACGGCGAGTCGCTGTTGCACATTGCGATCAAGCGCAACTTCTCCAGTATCAGCGGTGCACTCGTGGCGTTTGGTGCGTCGCTGTCAGCACTCAACAGCGAAGGGCTCATGTGTTACGAGGTGGCATCGCAACGCATCAAGCGGTCGATGCTGCGCAACATCACAACGGCGCCGCCGTTTCTGCCCATGACTCAGCGCAGCAAGTGCATGCGCTGCAACGGCGCGCTGCTGGGCACCAAGAAGCTGCTCAGCAACTTTTTCAAGCGGCTCGTGGGCGGCCGGATATCCAACTACCAGTGCAACTGCTACCACTGCGGTTTGCTGTTTTGCTCGCAGTGCCTGAAGCGCACACACGTCGCAGACGCACTCCCGTCCCAGTTCAATCGCTCACGTCTGGACGACTTGGCCAGTGTCAAGACCTGTCCGCCGTGTGAGGCTGTGCTCACAGAGCGGAGACAGCAAACCCACGCGCGCCAGGAACTCGAGCGCTGCAACTCGGTGCTCATCCGCCGACCGTCCAACGCCAACGCGAATGCGAATGCGACTACAAACTCCCACGCCTCAGCGGCGTGAGCGTACCGAACTACTGCCATATCTTCCCAGTCAGTTCCTTTACTAAATGTACAGATCCATCCCACGACGCCTTCGCATCGTCAAGTCGATGGAGATCGAGGCCAAGCCTGGTGTGTCTGCTCTTCATGCGTGGGTGCTTAGCATCCAGCATGACCACGACAAGACCAAGCAGCAAACAAACTCCTAGCCGAAGAGATCTTTTAATTTAATACAGTCGTTGTCATCCACCAGTGGATGCAACAGCTTCTGCTTTGCCACCATGTTCATTCGTTAAGACCATCCTTCGAGCAGCTCTTTATTCGAAGATGTTGCTGAGCTCGTCACTCATCAGCGCGTCCACGTCGATGGCGCGCTTGGCTTCGCGGGCCGCAGCCACTTGCTGCGCACGGCTATCAGTCGCGTCAAACGTCGGGAACGCGTCGAGCACGAACTTGCCCTGCGTCGTTGTGGCTTCAAAAGGACGCACGGGGAACTGCGCCCACTTGGTGAAGTGGTGGAAGACGATCGCGGTCACGACAGTCGGGTCCAGCGTCAGCGCGGTCTTCTGCGGGCCGTGCGTGGGTACGTGGACGAAGCTGTCACAGATCGTGGCCTGGTCGGTCGACAGCTCACCTCCCTAATCAATTTAATACACGTATCAGTTAGGCACCGAGTACTATTTGCAGAAGAAGCATGAGGCTCTCACTGAGAACGCACCTCGTTATCAATCACAAACGCTGTGGTGCCAGTGTAAGGCGCCGCATGCGCAGCTGAGAATGGGAATGCGGTACCATGCAATGCAATCACGTCAGCCAGAGTCCCACGGATGGAGCTGACCTCGTCATCAGCCAGTCCAGTCTCCAGTGGCTACAGTACTGTACCTGACGCCTCGGCGGTGTGCTTGATGCCAACGACCGCGCAGCCTTTCTCCTTGAGGTACGTGCGTGCGTCAGCAAAGTTGTAGAAGTGGACGACGTCCACGTACTTGTGCGCGCGGTGGGCGCCGTGCGTGCCGAAGCGCTGCGAGCCAACTGCGCAATAATGGAAGACGAGGAAGTGACGTGTGAGACAATGAACCACAGCAGATGGAAGCAAAGCGACGTACCGACGACGACCTGGGTCGCGCCAAACGCGGACGCCGTGCGCAGATACGTGCCGAGGTTCTGGCGGCCGCTGATGTTGGACAGCACGACGTACAGCGCCGCACGCGGCGTCTCGAGATCACTCATATTGGCGCGGTGCTCGGGGTTCTTGACCAACAAATTGTGCGACGTCTTTTAGTGACATCAGCCCGTATGTCACTCCACGACTTGCATAGTCACTCTACCGAGGTCGACCTCATGGCACTGTTGCTTGCGGTGGAAATGGCAAAAGCTCTGGCGCTGCGGCTTCTGCTGCATGGCACGCAGCACTTTCGAGTACTTGGCGAACATGGCCGAACGTACTGATGACGAGGATGGTGCTGTAGGAGCCTCAGGGTTCGACGATATCAATGGCAGCGGCGACGGCGTCGTAGAGTTCATGGTGTTGCCCTCGTCTTCAGTATCAGAGAACGACCGCAGCTCCAAGTTGGGCGTGGGTTGGGGCGACCGAGTCTCTTGCAGTACCGACAGCCAGCTCGTGGAGTAGTTTCTCTCGTATTCGGTCGAGAGATGCTGGAGTTGTGGACTCTCGGGTCGCACAGCATCGTTGGTGAACGCGAGCAGCTCACCGAGCATGTTGAAGCAGTGGCGGAAGCTGCCCGACTCGGTGGTTGCGTGGACACTGGCGTCCAGACATGATGAATCGCCGAACACAGCGATCCGACCGCCGTTGTTGGATGGGACGTCGTACAATCCTAGTACTGGCACACGTTCGTGGAGGAGCTGGTCGTTGGATAGTCGACTCCGGTCCCCAGGAAGCGTCGTGGAGCGGTTGAGGATATCCGCACTACGGTCGACGGTATCAACATGGGCGAGGTACCCACCCACGGGGAACTTGGTGAGGAAGGTTCCGGACCAGTACGGAAATCCAGACGACGAGAGTAGTGAGATCGAGTCGTTGGACCGTACGTCGTAGGCGAACTCGATGTTGAACTCCCGCAAAAGACCGTTCAACGCTGGTAGATTGGCACCGCCCATGACAGGCAGCCAGTGGCTTAGCGTACTGGTGTCGTACATGGACATTGTGTCCAGCACGCGGTCGTCGTACCAGTCAGCGAAGACAAGCAGCGATACATTGTCGTACTTGATCGCCCTCTGCAGTGCGGTCGTCTCGTCTTGGAAGAAAGCTTCCTCTGGATCCACGAGCAGCACGGTGCCGTACTGCGTGAGGTCCAGGCACGAATACTCAAACGGGAGGATCTCCAAGTAGTAGCCTTGCGAGATGACGTAATTCCACAGCTGATGGAAGTTGGTATGCGGGTGATCACCGGCGCTGTCCAGAGGCTCGTCTGGATTCTCCAGGCTATCGCGAGGAACAAATGCCGACGGGTACGGTAGATTGTGGAACTGGTCCCACAATACCCGTTTACGCTTTGGCGGCGTGGGAATGATTGGAATCCGCACGGGCACGACGACATCGTTCAGAGTCCCCAGCTCGTTTCGTACGGTGAAGTGCAATGAGCCACGGGCTGTGCCCTCGAACCTGGCGCCTTCTTCCTTCACCTCAACGAAGACGCCCACAGACCCAAAGTACGGCCACACGATGTCAGGTGACGCAATAGCCACGCTCAGATGCTCACCGGAATCATCAGCTGGGACCCAACGAGGCGAACTGTCGAGCGTTCCAGAGACGGAGGACGGGTTCATCAGCGTCAGGTTCACCATCAAGGGCAGCGACGTGTGATATAGTGGCTGCGAGCACAATGGCCACATGTAGGGGCAATTGGTCGCGTCGATCGCGGCAGGAAACGCGCTCGCTGCTTGGTTGAAGGTCGTGAATGGCTCAGCGTCTTGCTCGAATTTTTGGTATTCATCCCACAACTCTAATACCAGTGCGCTTGCCTTGGTGATGTTTAGCTTGCCCGCTCCTTGCTCAAAGATATGGTTCTGGACGGTATACTCGTCCTTGAGCGCACGCGCAGGCAGTTTATCGGCGCTACGGATGAGAATCTGCTTCATGGACGCTGGATTCAGCAGCGTCCAGCGAGCATTCACATCCGGAATGATCGACGCGAGCACGGCGATGGCGCCTGATACAATGGGCGCGGCAACGCTCGTGCCTGACAGTAGACGACAGCCACGCGAGATCTCTGCTCCTGGAATATCTTCCGCAATAGCCACGATATCGGGCTTCACGCGGCCGGTTCCGAAAGGAAGCTCCCACATGGTCATGCCACGAGACGAAAATGGCGCGACGTTGTTTTCACGGTCAACACCGCCTACACCGATCACCTCCATTTGGTCGGCAGGGTTGGTCGTTGTGCCATACTTTGGCCCATTGTTGCCCACAGCACTCACGATGATCACGCCGTTGGCCGCGAGCTCCTGGATCTTCTCGACGAACGGTAGGTCCTGGAAGTCCGGTCCACCGGTGCTAAGGTTGAGCACGTTGATGCGGAGATGCAGCGCGTAGTTAAACGCGTCCAGGAACCACGCAGTGAAGGAAAGCTGGTCGGTCGTAAACGTACGAAACACGTACAACTCTGCGTCTGGCGCGAGTCCTGGACAGCCACTGTCGCTGCCGCCGATCACACTCGCGACAAACGTGCCGTGGCCCACGAGGTCTCTCGTTTTCTTCTCGTTTGTCCAGTTGATACGCTGCTTGACGTTCTGGAAGCGCGAATTCGATAGCCCTGTATCGAAGATCGCCACTTTCACACCTTGGCCTTTGTAGCCACGCTCCCATAACTCGCTGACGCCCATTTCGTCCACGAGCTGCGGCGGCGGACGCCGTTTCCCGACGGCTTTCGAGCGGATATTTCCTGACAACCGGTTCCGTGTACGCGGCTGAGACGAAGACGCAGTGTGCTGGAGTAGCTTGACGTTGGTGTACGGCTTGTTGACGTGAATACGCTTCACAACATCGATGGAATCGGTCGCGTTGAGTGGGAGTTCGTCTCGTAGACACCGCTGCTCGAGCCCGCACGAGTACAGCGACAGCAATACGAAGTCTGTGGGCACTCTTTCCATCGCAAACTGGCGCTGGGTCATCTGCACTCCGACGCTGGGACGTACAGCGTCGCTGAGCAGCCCGCCGACGCGCGTCTCGTGGTTCGCCAGATCGTCGTAGGAAGCCAGTTGCACGATGTACTCTTGGCTGCGCCAGTGCTCGCTCCACGCTGCGCACAGCGGCGACTGAGCCCCAGCAGCATACACTAGTGGAGATGCGATAGCATACAGCGCTGTTGCTGCGATCCACAGCAATGCAGCAGCATCCGCGACGCCGCCGCAGCGGCCTCGACGGCGAGACGTCCCCATTATCATTGGGTGCTCAATCGTTTATTGATGAAGGTTTTAAGGTAATTCCGGAATTTTACGACTGCTTTCAGCACAATTGATAAATCATATCATGGTATCATGAGACACCTTGTCGCAAAAAGGGGTGGAAGTTGTACCTCCAAAAACGTATGCTTGTGGGGCTCACGCGCATTCGACGATCCTCCAGCACACGAAAATGGTGACGATCGTCGGCTTCGGGTCGCTTCTCTCCGGTGCGTAAAGCTCCATAAGCACAGCGCTACATATGCAGCACGCATTATTGACTCTATGTACGCTCGTGTTGGTGGTGTGGTTGTTTGTGGACGTGTAGAGAAGTCGGCGCGTTCGACATTCGGCGATGATGTCAAACACTTCCGTCTCGCGCGCATGACCAACTACCGCCGCGTGTTCGCGCACCCTGCATCCATTTTCTTCGAGCGTGGTATTGCTAACCTTGCAACGAAGGTATGTGACCTGTTACAGTCTCGGGGCTTTCGTGTGTGTGGCTCAAACTGCAGCGTTGTATGTAGGAAATGAGCAGTCTGTCGGTGGAGCCGGCGGACGGAAGTTCCTTTCTGATCAGCGTTTTCGACATCCCCGAGTCGCTTCTCCCAAGCTTCTACGAGCGAGAAGAAGAGTTCCGCATCGTCAATGCCGACTTCACGGAGCTTGATGGAACCCCAAGCGGAAAGGTAGCGTAGCGTACACAGACCACTGCTCCAGTCACTTCACTCGACTCACACTGTGTTCCATTGTAACAGGGCTTGATGTGTACGCGTTGGACGGACGAAGAGTACATCGCGAATCGGTATGTCTCTCTGGAAGCTGCATGTGTGCTGTGCATCATTGTATTCAACTGACGCCTGCGTTCTATCAACAGTGGTCAGGAGGCATTCGACACCCTGTACAAGAAGCACGGCCTCGATACGATCTGGGGCTGGGGCTTCAACTCGGGCATCTTGCCATGTCGTGTGAGACGCTTGCGTAGCTCTATCGCTGGTTGTATTTGTCCCACACGTTGCTGACTGGTGTGTTTCTCGTGCCCTCATTACTACTCAGATCTATCTGCGCCACTGTCTGCTCTCCGTGAAGAAACTCGGCGACCACGTGTATGACGACTTCGTGACCACCACGTTCCTCAGCGACCGCAAGACTACGATCCTCCAGTACATCAACGCCAACCCCGCGATCATGGAGGAGCAGCCACCCGCGCATCTCGCTGAGCGCTACAACGGCTAGAGAGCTCTCATTCAGGCAGCTTCAACCTGTCTGACGCATGTGATTGGCTGTAAATACCGTCATTTCATCCAATTGATGTGTTTCATTCATTTTAGTGACATACGTATGTCACTATATCCTCCATCACGAAGAGATCACCACCGAACAAGCGCATCAGTCGACGACATCCGCAGATCCACACCACCCACACACTACTCCCCACCTCCCCACGAATATGACGCTGCAGCTCGTGAAGCAGACCGCGGCATTCGGCGGCTCGCTGCGCCAGTACTCGCACGACAGCGCGGAGACCAAGACGCCCATGAAGTTCCACGTGTTCCTGCCGCCCAACGCCAGCGACGCCGCCAAGGTGCCGGTGCTCTACTTCCTCGCCGGGCTCACGTGCGACGATGAGCGCGCGTTCACCAAGGCGCCCAACCTCATGAAGGTCGCGGCCGCGCGCGGCATCGCGGTGGTCACGCCCGACACGAGCCCACGCGGTCTGAACATCCCGGGCGAGCACGACGGCTGGGACTTTGGCTCGGGCGCCGGCTTCTACGTGGACGCCACGGAGCCGCAGTGGAGCGCCAACTACCGCATGTACTCGTACATCACCAAGGAGCTGCCGGCGCTTGTGGCCGCCAACTTCCCGGTGCTGGAGGACCGCCAGTCGATCATGGGCCACTCCATGGGCGGTCACGGCGCGCTCACGATCGCGCTGCGTAACGCGGACAAGTACTGCTCGGTCTCCGCGTTCGCGCCGATCGCGCACCCGACGCAGTGCCCGTGGGGCATTAAGGCGTTCACGGGCTACTTGGGCAGCAACCAGGAGGCGTGGAAGGAGCACGACGCGACGCTACTGCTGCTCAAGAACGGCCCACTGCCGCGCGAGATCCTCATCGACCAGGGGCTGGACGACCAGTTTCTCCACGACAAGCAATTGCTGGTCGACGCGTTTGAAGCCGCCGCCAAGCAGGTGAACCAGAAGCTGACGGTGCGTAACCACGAAGGGTACGACCACGGTTACTACTTTATCGCGTCGTTCATCGAAGACCACATCAACTTCCATGCCGACGCGCTGCTTGCGTAAGTGGTCTCAAGACACGCCTTCTACTGTGGCTGTAGTCTGTAGAAGCATAATCAAAACAGCGCTAACGACCTTGTTGTTCTTCAGTCTACTGTGGGTTTTAGTGGTGTTAGTGGGTGTAGCCACGACGTCTCGACGATGGATACAGGCAGTACTCGCAGGGCACGAGGCAGTAGCCTGGCATGCCTGGTGGCACGATTGCCGTCATGCGGTCCTCTTCGTCCCAGGGCTCATACGGCAGCGTCATCTCGAGCGGCGTGCCATTGATGTTGGAGCAGGTCGTGGACTCAGCACAGCGCGATGTGGTGACGCCTGCGTTACGATGGTCGACGTTCAGCAGCGACGGTCTTCGTGTAGAGACCTGCTTGGACGCTGCGTCATCTATCTTCACGGGTCCATGGAGCCGCACACGACACGATTGGTCCAGTGTCACGTCGCCGAACACGTACCGGTACTGGCAGAACTCGGGGAACTTGCACTTGGCCTGGCGGTAGTTCCAGTAGCAGTCGCTGTCCAGCACAGGAGGACGCGCAGATTTGTCTGCACCCGCAGCTTGGCCCTTGAAAACGTGGCGGAGCTCAGCGCGGAGCTCGCGCAGAAACGCCGAGTTCGACAGGATCTCACGGTGACGCGCACCTTCAACCTCCCACACACTTGTCTACAAGGGAGATCATGCACCACTATCAGATCGTACGTACGCGATGAGTCCGTATTATCAAAGCGTGGCTTACCGTCAGGTCGCGGCCTTGTTCGTTGCGCGTGCTCTCGTAGAACGTGACGTGGTCAGCAGTCCACCGGCCGCCGAAGATCCCGTCGAACAGCGACGTTTTAGCTGCCGCACCCGGTGCTTTCGATCGGCCTTCGCTGGTGTCACACAGTCGCTGTCGCTCTGTCTCGTGGACGTAGTCAGCGTGGTGGTGCTCTCCTTGGCGGTGAGCGTTGAACTTTTTGATCTGGAGCGACGAGAAATACACCGATTGAGGGGTTCGCGTCACATTCACAGCCGCACCGCTGGCCCCGAGCCACGTGTGGGCCCACGACAGCGAGTGGTAGGGCACAGTGCCATCGCCCGTCTTGCTGCACACTTGGTGGTGGCCTTGCTCGTTTTCCAGCGCGACTTGGTACCAGTGGCCAGCGGTATCCGTGTCATGGTACCGGTAGTTGTATTTGGTCTAGCGAGAACACAGATACAATTGTTAGTCAGAAGCAAAGCACTGGCAACGCAAATGAACAGTCAGGTATTATACCTCGAGATTTGTGCCGTAGACGGCGTAGACAGAGGCGATCGGCGGTCGTTCCCATGGAGAAAACGCTTCGAGGACGTCGTCGTCCACGTAGAACCTGCTCAAAATGCACATCACTTGGGTGAGACGCAACGCTAAGAGCCGTAGCTGGTTCTTATATCTACGCACCGCTGGCGAACTTGCTCGAGATCACCGAAGATCGGATCGTGGGCTGCCATGTCACGGAAAAACACCCCAGAGGCGATGTCACCACTGGTGTAGTTGCGCACAATTGGCAGTGGCGGTACAGCTCCTCCATCGCCAGCTGATGAAGCAGACGGAGGATACCGCACAGACACCAGTACGTCCGAGTCGTGGGAGGTTGGTGGGATCGATGGCATGGGGAGGAAGCTCAGGATCGATCCTAGAATCATTCAGAGAAGCGTCAGCCCGGCGCGTAAAGAGGAGCACATGGCGCTCGTACCGAAAGTGACGACGAGTTTCCGAACTTCACTTTGAGGGAGTGGGAGCCCTTGCGTGATGCCCGATGTGAGCAGTTCCAATGCCTCAGAGCTGCCCAACAGAGGCGCGCCGACTGCAAAGTAGGCCGAAATGTGGGTGTCGATCCACTGTTGCCAGTGGTTTCGACCGACTTCGTGCTTGAGCCACGCGAGGAAGTAGCGAAAGACGTTGTTCCCCATCGAATGAGCGATGACCACGACGCCGCCAGCACCACCGTCCATCGCAATCGCGTGCTCGACTACAAATCAATTAGATCATCAATCAGTCGACTGGGTTCCATCAATCATTACTACTTGATCAACAAGAGAGCGTACTCTTGCGCTTGAGCGAGAGGAAATATTTGTCTCGTTCTTGCAGCATCGACGGCGGCAGACGCCAGTCGTACGGCGCGACCAAAATCTCGTGAGGCTCGAACTCGAAGTGTTCCACGAGATCTTTCACGAGCGTGCGCCAGATCGTGGACAGTGGGCCGGTGAGGAGGCCCGGGTCCAGTTCTCCGATTGCGTCGAGTCCGTCGCCAGCTCGCAGCTTGCACTCGACCTCGGTTTGATTCACGATGTTGAGCTTCATGCAGCGCAACCAGCAGTCGCCCTGCGCCAGAATGCGCGCCACATCGATCCAAATACCTACATCAATCATAAGCAAACAACATCAGCGCCATTGCTGGTGACATGCATCAGTTTTAACCGTGACGTACGGTCGCCAACGTTTACGTCACGGTAGAGATTCTTCTGGATGGTGTGGTCGCACGAGTGCTTGCGCCACGCTTGGAGTTGCGTGGACGCGAAGCCCGGGATCAGAACGACTGGACGCCGCGCGACAGTCTCCCTCGCGCTGTCCGCCTCAGCGGTTACAGCAGAAATGGCTGCACACCACAGAGCCATCATCGAGAGCATCCATGGAGCTGTCTTCATAATGGATCACACACAGCGCCCGTGGGAATCACTCGCTTCAAGAGTCACTGATTGATGGATGGATTGGAGCGACGTGGCTGTTGATCGAGTGCCGGCGTCTCAGTTGCAAGACCGTTCGGTGATGGATTAATGCACTAGCTCTCTCGATGGATCGTGATGAATCCGTGCGGATATGAGCTGATGCACACACGCAGAACTTGCCACTGGCGCGTCGCGTTCGTCGAAGGATGATCGCTGGACGGTTATGATTCATGAAGAGACCAGCCGATGATGCGCTCTTCGTCAGAGATTGATTTAAGCCACTAATTGATTGAGAGAACGATAATAATAGCCAATCCGAAGCCAAATGGAAATTTGCGTTCTTCGACGTCTTTACTGCCGGACTGAGCTGGGACTTCAACATCACTGGCGCAGTAAATCAATGGCCAGCAATTTGCTGCTACAAATAGCTGATGGAGATCCTGCAGCAGTCTGTTCATCGATGCAGAATGGCGGCAACAATTCGTTTTTGCATTGGCTTTTCGCGTTTGCATCAATGGAATCTGCGATAGATTCACTCCTGTCCGTTTCTTTTGAGGAGACTTCCACACCCTTTCAGACTGATTTTGCAGTGTGGTTTAGGTCAAAGGATCTGTCTGACTCTGATCAGAATCGAATCACTTGCAACGTGTGACTTGCTGCAAAAATACTTCGCGGGAATAAGTTCAATCAAGTCCAAGAGGTCCATCAATGTTGCCTTGCTTCCATCATCGATGGAGCTGCTGATGTTGATGTTCGCGAGCTCTCCGGCGTGAGGAGATTTCTACTGTAAGCAGCATGTTCCAATGGACGGAACGCCGTGTGAAGCTGCCTGTGGGGTTGCCTGCGAGCAGCCAGCGGACGGTGCAAGCGGATGTCCGTGTGCTGGAGGAGACGACACCATGTTACGCGTTGATGTTCAGCGTCGCGGTCTCTACGAGTGATGGAAAGATTTTGAGGGTAGAGCGACGCGTGACCAAGCAGCACATGACCGTCGTGTTCGAGCAGGTCGTCACGCAGCCGTCACGGGGCGTCGCCACTATGCAGACTCGGAATTTCAACCCGAAGACGATGCAGAAGAGAGCGTTTGATGCTGCAGTGGATCGTACGGTGCTGCAGTGGCTGCAAGCCGAAAGCAAAAGCCCTCCGACACGCGAGCAGCTCGCGCAGTGGCTGCTGTCGCGGATGTGTCTGCTCCAAGTTGATAGAGGCGAGTGGAAGCTGGTGATTTGTGGCGAGGAAGAGCCGGCCGACGAGATCGAAAGGCAAGAAACAGTGAGCAGCTCCAAGAACGTAAGGTGTGCTTCTCCAGTTGAAATAGGTGCGCTTGACGTAGATGACGAGCTGCGTCCAGTATCACCACCACCACCGCCGTACAGCGCAGAGAGTAGAAGAAGAAGTCAGCGAGAAGTGTCCAGTGCGTCGGAACTATCAGAGTTTGGCGATCTGGAAGATGCCGGAGATGAAGGAGCTGGCAGGGATCATGAAGAAGACGAGGAAGATGATCAATCGCTCGACAACGAAGAGGAGGAGAGTAGTGATCAGCAAGGCGCCGGTCAAGGCTCCTACCAGACGAGATTGCACGATCAGAGAGAAGACAGAGCATCAAACGATGATAGAAGCTCCCACCGCGATGGAAATAATGCTGGCTTTGACCCAGAGGCACCAACGAAGTACCGATTCGAGCCAGCGTCCACGCGCCTTCGTCGTTCTAGCTCGAGCGGATCGCTTCGCTCCTCGAACGCTTGGACAGAGGAGCGTCACCACTTCCAACTCGAGCTGTCGTTGTCCAAACGCGATATCGATATCGCCCAGGAGCGGCAGCGAAAAGCCCAGGTCATCGCGTCGCTCAAGCGGCAGCTGCTCATCGAGAAAAGCCAAAAGAAGCTACTGATTCACGAGCAGAAACTGCGAGACTCACGGTTTGTGAAGCAAAGTATCGCCGACACGCTCGAGTACCATACGATCTCCCATCGACTAGAGTCGCAACTCAAGCAGACACGGATCTCCTCCAGCCGGGAGCAAGAACGACTTGTCCAGACCATGCGCGTTGCGCTGGGTCGTAGTGGTGACAAGTGGCAGAAAGGCCCCGTGCTTGGCTCTGGTCCTCTCTCTCAAATTGAGATTGATCTACTGACGAGATCGACCGATAAGCGCCCTTCGTCGCCATCGATGTGGGTGTACGATCTCCACGGACGTCGGCACAGCGGCAGTGAAACGGGCGCGCTAGCTTCCGAAAGCGCATTTGAGACAGCAATGAAGAAGATTCAAGTGCTGCTGGAGCGGAAGGCGGCTGAAAGTGTGAGTCTCTTCCGCAAGTACGATCTCAACAGCAGTGGTACGCTCGAATACGGCGAGTTTGAGCTTCTGCTCCAAGAAAACCGCGTCACGTTGACGAAAGAGCAGGCGAAGACGTTGTTCCGGCATTTCGATCCCAATCGAAGTGGCGCGATCGACTACGGGGAGCTGCTCTGGGGCTTTTTCAATCGCCGGGCGTTTCTCAAGCGATGGCAACTGCGCAAGACGCGACTGAGTGGGCGCGAGATCAAGATGATGTTTTACAAGTACGACCGCGTGGGTCGCGGCGCCTTGTCTCTAGTGGATTTCCACTCAGCACTGGGTGATATCGGCTTCCACGTGAGCGAGGCCGAAGCGCAGCTCCTGTGTCTGAAGTTTGACACGAACAAAGACGGATTCATTGACTACAACGAGTTCCACGCGTTTGTGAATGACGTAGATGACGCTGGTGATGGCACGGCAGCGCGAAATGCTAGGTCCAGCAGCAAGCTATCGAAGAGCCAGTCGGAAGCGCCGACGATGTCGCGCAGTGGCAGCCATCGCAGCAAAGAATCGACGCTTGGTGAGCTCCCGCAGCAGCCTCAGAGAGTCGAACGAGTGCCGATCCCAGTAAGCGCGGGAGGCGACAACGAGATGAACCGCATCTTGGCGGAGTTGCGAGCTCTCCACGAAACACACGACGAGATCCAGCGAGCGATTGCTGCACGCTACTGAATCGTGAGTGGGCGCAACATTCCGGGAGCTAGGGAAGGGAGTTTGTAGTTTTCAGTACCCCGGTACCAGGAGCTGTGTGGATATGTTGTGGCTCAACGTAGCCATGCTCGAACCGACGTGAGTCGTCACTTGGCATTTTCCAAAACCAGATCAAGTCCTCGTTACTCGGGGAGTGTTCGCACTCCGCTCCTGGCTGCTTTTTGCTGAATCCACTGACGCTTCGAGTGATTGCACTGGCGACTGCCATCATGTAAGGCTCGCTTCCTGTAGCCACGCCACTTACTCCATTCTTCGCGCGAGTCCCTCGTGGTCAGTAGAGCGCGAGTGGGCACAGATCTCACACAATCAGCCCTGAACCACTGAACTGCTTCGCGTGGCGTCAGTGGGGACTTGGCAACCATCAGCGTTCATGCATTTGCATCGTGCGTCTCTTCAAGATCCAATTTGCTAATACCGATATTGTACCGGTATCTGACAACTGTACCCACCTTCAATAGAGCGCTGTGAATGATAACCATGGAATCGTTCGAATTTTCCATTTCGATGGAAGCATGGAAGAATGCGGAGCCCGTGGAAGCGGCGTGGAAGACGCTGTGGAACAAGCGCGGAAGAAACAGCAAGCCAGCAAGTGGCTCTGCCGAGGAAGCGCCGAACTGGCCACATGCGTGTGTGTGTGCATCGTCAACAGGCACTCGCCAGCCAACAGGCATGCCCCTCCGCATTGACGTCCGGACGACCACAAGCAGCGCGATGAAGGCTTCTTCCATTGTGTGTTTGCTGTTTCTTCCATCGCACGCAGCTTACTGGCGAAGCTCCAGTCCATCTGTCTGCGCCTGCGTCTGCCACTGCATCCATTGGATTCCATCGGCCTCGACAGCGCGGTGCTGCGGCCGGCACCCACAATCCCAATCCTTCACCGGCCGATCCATAGGCACACTCACACTCACCAGCGTATCTTCATCTGATCGCGGTGCGGCTATATGAGAGCATTTCGCTACCATAGTTACACGTCGCGCGATCCCAGCGCGAGCAGTACCATCACGGGCAACGCCACGACTAGTACGATGATGCATCGGCGCTCGCCGCAGCCGACGGTGCTTGTGCGGACGCCGTCGCCGTCGTCTTCTTCGGCGGCGTCCGCATCCTCTGGCGCCTCCGGCTCCTCTGCATCTTCCTCTTCGCGTCGCTCGTCCGTTTCCCGAACGTCCGCTCGCTCTGTAGTGCCCTCGTCACGCGCAGCGAGCGCCACAGTAGCTTCTGTGATGGCCCCAGTTGATGATACGGACATGTGGGCGTCGATGCGCCTGGCGTCCTCCCCGCCGAAGAGCTCGCACGCCTCACGCGCCTCAGCAACTCAGTACGGACGCCCCAGCACGCACCCTCCAACGACGCGCAACACGTACGCGGCCACAACGCCGCTGGTCATCGACGACTTTAGCCAGAACCGTGTGAGCCACACGCCTGGCGTCGCTCAACCGCCGTCCAAGTCCAGGCGTCAGCCTCCGCCTCCTGCTGCTGCGGCGATGATGAGGCCGCCACCGCCGACACCCGCACTTCCACGCATGCACAGTCTCCAGGAGCCAGCGGTGTCGACAGACATCAACGTGATGGACCACCGTGTGTTCGTGGGTAGGGACCAGTGGGTCCAACACAAGGAGCGGCGAGCGTGTGTCGTGTGTGATAAGGAGTTCGGTATGCTGCTGCGCAAGAAGCACTCGTGCCGCATGTGCGGTGAGGTCGTGTGCAGCCGCTGCTCGCTGTTCAAGAGCGTCAAGCTGCCCGGTGTTGGCGAGAGTAAGGCGCGCGTGTGCTCGCGGTGTTTCCTCCAGTATCGCCAGCGCGTGCTCCAGAAGACGCTGAGTCAGGACGACGTCGTCGTGCCTAATAGCGTCGCTCAGGTCAACAATCAAGACACCAACAAGTGCCAGCACAACGACCAGCCCCAAGAGCAGCCTGCAAACACAGACAATGAGTTTGAGTTTGAGTACGACAGCCGCGACGAACTGCCGTCCGTAGAGGACGTGATGCGCCGCACAGCGGCCAAGGTGGGCGTCTCTTCCGCCCCCGTCGCGCCGATGGCGTACAGGCGGACGGAGAACTTCCACCGCCACCCCAAGCCTGTGTCACTGCTCGCGCCGGAGATGTTGGACGCCATGTACCGGGAGTCGACGACGCTGGCCGCGGCCTCGCTGCTCCACAGCCACAGCCTCAGCCACTCCCGTAGCATGTACAGCACCCGTGCGCCGTCTATGATGCTGCTGTCGCCGACTTCTAGCTATGAGCTGATGGAGATGCGGTTGTTCGATCCCGAGCAGGCTCAGTCGTTCTCCAGCTCCATCTCCACGGTGTCGTCGTCGCTGTCCTCGGGCTCTTTGTCCTCTACGATCAGCTCGTTATCGTCGGCAGCAGTGTCATCCGCACGCCAAGCCACCGAAGAGGAGCTGGCTGCAGCAATTCGAGCCCAAGAGCTGGAGAAAGAAGTCGAGGAAAGCCGCGATCGCATCCAGGAACTGGAACGACGCATGCAAGAACAGGAAAACAAGAAGGCCGAGCTGTCGCTCGAGCAGCAGAAGCAACTGCAAGAGGCGCGAGAGCTCATCGCGCAGCTCCAAGAGCAGCTCAAGCAGCAGGAGCTAGATGCTCGCGACGCAGCGTACACTCGTGACTCGATCTGCCTCACCAACTTGCGGCAGCAGCAGCAGTACACTGCGCAAGCCGAGACTGGAGCGCAAGCAGCGTCCCGAGCACAGCGCAGTGATAGCGTCGAAGCGGAGAGTGAGGCGTTGCGGCAGAAGTTGCGGCTGCTCGAGCGACAGCTCAAGCAGGCGGGTATCAATGTCGCTGAGGTGATCCCGTACGCTGTGGCGAAGCAGCGGATCACCGAGATCTCCCGTCGCATGGGGGAGATCAGCGAGGCCGAGGCGGCGATGAAGCTGCAAAACCCCAAGGGCGTTGTGATGCTGCGGCGGGAGTACTACGTACTCGAGCAGGACATGGAGCGGTTCCACACCGCGCTTCTCACGAGTGACGAGTACATGGAGGAGCAGGCGAGTCGCGAGCGCGAGTGGGAGCAGCTCCACGACCAGACCAATGGCATCGCGTTGCGCCGCGTACGGTCGGCTCTGCCGGTTGATATCTCCAAGCTCAGTGAGCAGACGCTGCGCACGATGGCGACGCCGTCCGGGAAGCAAATGTCAGCAGACCTCGCGAGACGCTTCAAGCGCACGAACGTGCTGCAGCTACTGCGCGTGGCTCCGCACTCAATCGTGCGGATGCACCCCAGCGTGGTCGAGAGCTACCGCACGACCGGGCTTGCACTGCTGGAGCGACGAGCTCTTCACGCCGCGCTCAAGCCTGCCGGTAGTGAGTGGCAGAAGCAGTCGCGCGATGAACTCGCGCAGAAGAAGGCGGCGTGGTTCCGCAAGCTCAAGGACGCATTCATCCAGGCACTGATGACGTACGATCAGCATATCGCCCAGCACCACAACGTCGACAGCGCTGAGTGTCCGTTCATTGGCAAGATGTGTGTGCTCCGTGCGGAACAGGCAGTTGCTCAGCTTTACGGTGCACAGCTTGGCTTTCCAGAAGACGCCGAGTTCATCCAGCAAGAGATCATTAAAAGTGATCCGGAAGGTGCTGGTGAGAAGGCCCTGCAAGAAGCTCGCACGCAGGTGCAAGCCACTCGCGCAGCAGCCAAGGCGAACGCGCGACAGACCGAACTGAAACGCCACTACGGGCTGAAGAACATCCGCTTCGTGACGATGGCGCTCGCGGCCATGGAGGAAATGGACGCGGCGATCAGTCAGCTTCGCATGCTGGACGAGCAGGCTGCTGAGAAGCTGAATGATGAGGACCACGCTCCGCTCCAGTGTGTGTGTGAACGTATCGTGACGGAGGCGCGTGACCTGGCCGCGCACATGGCTCGTCGTGCAGGCATTTGCCTCACGGGCAAGCGAGACCCGGCAAAGGACGCAGCCGATACACGATCTGTTGAGGAGGCGTCGTTGGCGCGTGACTCGCTGCTCTATCTGATGTTTCTACTAGACGATGTGGAAGCCACGCTGAGCTCGCCGTCCAGCCAGCTGAAGAATGCCATCGTTCGGACACGTGAGCTCGCCAGAGAGGTAGCTGCCAAGAACCAGACACTGCCCGCGTGCTCCCCGCTCACGCCAGTCCCAGAGGAAGGTGCTGGTGAGCGACCAGGCAACGGCGACCAGTCGATGGTATCGCGGGTGGCTTGGAAAGATCGAGAGGTGACCAAGGCTGAAGCGAAGGTTGAAGCGGTCGCTTCCGAGGTCAGCAGTTCAGCGAAGGCTGTTGAGACTGCTCCACTTCCCCGACGGGCGCCGCTGCTGCCGAGAGGATCCGCTCTGCTGGATGCGATCCGAGCCAAGCGAAGTGCCGCGAACACGGACGCTGCTGACGAGAGCAGTGCTGTTCGAGAGGCGACGGCTCCAGCTCCAGTTCCAGCACATGTGCCCACAACTTCGACTGACGTCCCAACACCAGAGGTGGTGAAGGCTGCTCCAATCACCACAGTTTCATCCGAGACGCCAGTCAACGTAGTTGTTTCAGTGATGGAGACTGTGGCTGGTGACTCAGTGGCGGAAGTCGCGGAAATCGCCGACGTCGCGGTTGTCTTTGCTGAAGACTCGGTCTCTGAAATGATCCCCGTGATCTCGATGGTCTCCGACGACGAATCGGAGACCTCCGAAGCCCCTGAGGCTCCAGTGGCTCAGTCGGAGATGGTAGTCTCACTACAGCCCACTCTCCCGGAGGCTCCGGTCACTCCACCAGCTACGAACGACGACGAAGTCCAGAAGCCGACGAATCTGCTCGCAGCGATCCGAGCACGCAAGACACAGGCGCTCGCACGTGCTCAGGCCCAGGCTGCGCTTGCCTCAGCGACTCTGGCAGCGTAGATGGCGAGGACGATTATAAATCCCACGTGTCCATACAACCCAATCACACGTATTTTGTTTCTATCAGCTGAGCGGCGTCTGCGTCTAACGTTACTGGACGGTTGCTTCTGTACGACACATTTGTGAATGTGAGGTGGGGGGGGTCGCGAATCCGTGTTCGAATCGCGCCTTATTTCACGATGAAACACATATCCAGCGGCTTGGGCAGCGTCTTGATGAGCTCCATGGTCTCCGATAAGCGTAAATCATTGGTCGCGTACGAGCCAACAGCAGCGTTGCCAAACGAAACCAGCCAGTCCCCAGGACGGAGCTGCTCCAGGCCTTGGGAGTATCCTGCACCCGTGAGTCGCGAGATAACGATCTGGCCGTTGCTCCGTCGAAACGTGATGCCTAATGGTCCTTCGCTCCACTGGATCCAGAGCTGAGGCGGTGGCAGTCCTCCTGGATCACTGGGCAGTCTTCCCCCTGCTGGTGGTGGGTACGATGCTGGCGGAGGCTTGAAACCATGTGACGGACGACTGTAGGCAGCCATGACTCCAGAGTCGTCGATATCCGAGTACGTGCTGAACTGTGTGAGATCGCGCTCGCGCGTCACGTCGGGTGGCTGAGTGTTTCGCGTTCGTTCCGCTTGAATATACTGGGCTCGCAAGCGATCGATGTGGTCGTCATTGTGCTGGGTGTACGATGGTGGGGGCTGGGAGTACTGAGGCGGTGGTGGTGGCGATGCTGATTGATAGTGTCGAACTGGGGTTGGCGGGTAAGCGTACTCTGGTGGAGCTTGTCCTCGGCCTTGGCCAGAAGACTGGCTGCCGCCTCTGCGCTCATCACTTCGCGGTGACTTTGGGGCACGAGGCGTAGTACCACGAACTTTCTCGTCGACGACTCGACCCGACTGAGAAAACACATCCAAATACGCTGGCGGTGGCGGCAGCGACGTCACTGTCGTTGTCTGAATACGACCCTCTTCGATGTCAGAGAAGCGTGGCAGCGGAGGCGGCTCGTCCTGCGCGTAGCTGTCTCCAGCGCCATCGTCTGTCATGTCACCGTCCTCCAGATAATGAGGGCTCGAATCGCGCTCAGCATCGGTATCGTGGTCTGAGGGGTCGGCCTTCGTGTGACTGTAGTGGCCTCCTGGAGATGTACCGGTGTCTGATCTTCGCTCTTCGATGGCTTTAAACGAATCGAATGACGACGGGCGACGCTCAGCATTGGCAGCGCGGCGAACTGCCGCATCTCCACGCTGCTGCGGCGAGAAACCACCGAAACTTTCGCGGAAGCGCCCATCCTGTCCCGCTGCAGCCGCTTGCTTCTTACGCAAATCACGGAACGAAGGCACTGAGTCTTCACCCTCTTCCACAGGGAATCCGTGGCGTCGAGGAGAAGGAGCTGTTGGGAGTTCCGTGAGGGCTGGTGGCTGGGACACGAGCCCACGCTCAAACACCAGCATGACAGGCTTTTGCACCGTCTTGAGTAGTTCGTACGTTCCGCCGATACCTAAATGCGCGACTTCCACGCCCGCGATGCGTACGAACACATCGCCAACCTGGACATCTGCCAGCAACACCGGGTCTCCCGTCCCCGTGAGCTTGGAGATCACTACTGCTCCATCGATGTGCCGTGGTTTGATCTGCACGCCAAGCGGGCCTTCGTTCCACTGGATCGCGTACTGATGCTCTCCGAGCGATCTGGCAAGCTGGCCGTTGGCTGCGATGCGCGACTCGCGCAGGATGTCTATCTCCCGTGACGTTTGGCGAGACAACGGCGGTGGGCCGAGACCCGGAGTGATCAGCGTCGCGTTATCAGCATTGGCGGTGCGCCTGAAGCGCATGTAAATAGGCTTTGCGGCTCGCTGCATGGTCTCCACGACGGCGCGGAAGCCGATCTGCTCCGTGATCATGCCGTTAATGAGCACCATTACGTCGCCCGGTGCGATCTGCTTGACGGATGGGTCCACGGCGGCACCTGGCGTGACCGACTTGATCGTGGGTAGGCCGTTCCGCTGCTTGAGTCCACAGCCCAGCGAGCCCTGGCTCCACACGACGTCGTACTCGTCCGCGGGAGGGATGTCGCCGAAAGATGACCGCGGCGAGGGCGCTCGTGGAGGAGACAGGCCCTGAGCGAGTTGGTGGAGGCGGTGGGCGGCACTGGAGAGCGTGGACGTCTGGCCCGCCGGCAAGTTGACCGAGTGGGACGACGACACCACCGACGACGACGACGGCTCGCGCTCCAGGCTTCCTCTGTTGTCCTGGGCGTCGCTCGCGCGCACCACTTGTAGTACCGAACCGCGGCTGTCGGACGCTGCGTTGCCATTGCTGTGGTCGCCTTCGTCGTCGTCTGCGAACCGCGCCGGTTGGAACGACAGCGTGAGCGGGAAGTCGGGCAGCCGCAGCATCTCCACGATCTGCTGGAACGCACGGCCGTGCACGCTCTCGCTGTTGAGCGCGGCGAGCACGTCGCCCACGCGCGCGTAGTTGAGCCCTTCAGCCGAGGAGCTCTTGCGGCTCACACGCCGGATCACCGCCTCGCCCCGCGCATTCACCTTGAACAGAAGCCCCAGCTGCCCGCGCGACCATGTGACCGTGTACCCGTCATCGTCTTCTTCTTCCTCTTCTTCCTCTTCTTCCTCCTCTTGCTGCTCGTCTCCATTCGCTTCCTGTTGATAGTGAGGATACGCTGGTGGTGGAGACGCCGCCGCGTCTTCCATTGGATCTTTCGCCGCCCCGTTGTCATCGTGGCCGCTCAGCGACAGCGCATGCAGCTCCCCTGTCACGAGTGATGCATCTCCGTTGCTACCGTTGTCTCTAGCAGGCTCTGGCTGGCGCGGAGGCGGTGTATCTTGCTGGGTCTCTGTTGTCGTGACGCCATGATGCACTGGCTTTGGTTGCGGCTCCTGACGCGAGTTTTGAGCTGCAGACGCCGGCACAGGCGCAGTCGACAAGTTCATCATGTTGCGCATCTGCTCAATGCGGCCCCACAACAGCTCGTCCGAGGAGAGGCTGCCATCGAAGCCCGAGTCATCCGAGTCGCCGCCGTCCGACGCCATGTTCGTGTGTTGGTTATCGCAATGCGACTGCACTTGGGGGTGGAACCCAGACTGGCAATCACGCCCTGTGTTGATCGATGCTTCAGAACATCAATCATTCAGATAAACAGGATTCACAGTATTGTGGGTACCGTTTGGCCTGTCTGTAACACTGTACCTATGCAAATGTAGCCATGTCACTATTTAGATTGGCATTGGATTTGCTCACAATAAAAATCCCGTGCTGCTCGCGGTGCTGCGGTCGCTGTTCTTGCGTGCCGGCGCCTGTCCGTGCTCTCCAGTCGAAGGGAATGACGACCCATGTGAAGACGGCGCGTAGCTGGACGGTGGCTCGACCCACTCGCGCGGAGAGCTCATTTGCGCGTAGTGCTGCTGCTGGGAAGGCGGCTGGCGCGTCTGGTTGGACGGCAAGTCCTTGCGATCCGTCGCCGCGACGTACGCACCGCCATTCGTGTTGCTTCCTGCCGTAGTGGTCTCGCCGCCTCGGCTGATCGTGACGGGCATAGCAGACACGGCAGGTGTACCACCAGCCCTGGCCTTCTCCTTATCACGTCTTCCGGTCCACCACCAGTAGCCGAGGATGCCGATACAGATCACCACGACGAGAACACTGGCAATGACGACGTACAGCCACCACGGCATGAAGAAGCAGCCACTGCCCCACGGGAAGTAACGAGCCAGCGAGCTCTTCCGCTTGAGCGTCGCTGAGAAGCAGTCACACCAATCGTCGGTCTTGCTCGTGGTCACGGAGACCTTCTTGGTCGTGTTGACACCGTTGGGGCAGTTGTCAGCCAATGCGAGTCCGATTTTGGCGTTGGCTCGGTCGTGATACGCGAACAGACCGTCCATGAACACGTCGCCAAGCACGATCGCCGAGCCTTCGGCAATGCCAATGGCACGGCACGCCACATCCGAGTCGTCTCCGTTCATCTCTGGGCGGAAGTAGTACTCGGGTGGGATCTCCACTGTGTAGTGGCTCTTCGTGCCACTGCCCGAGTCGTCCTGCATCGCCAGCGTGATGTAGATGGATGGCAACGTAAGAAGAGCCAACGAAGCATCCCCTGGGTCGCAGTAGTCCTTGCCACAGCACGATTTCCGGTAGTCGAAGTACGAGTCTGAGAAGGTGGGCACTGCCTTCTTCGTCGCAGCCTTGATCTGCGCCATGAGCGCATTGTAGACGTCGGAAGGAAATGCGATGTTGCTAGTGCCCGAGTCGATGATTGCCTGTTAATATCACCCAAAAAGTCAGCAAAGCAGTAGGCACTGCGTACACCACTGGGTTAGCCGCTTACCTGTGGCTCATTGTAGCTGGTACAAGGCAGTCCGAGGCTCTTCCCGTCGAAGCCCACGTCCGAGACAATTACGACGTACCAGGCTTCCTGCCGGTTTTACAACTTGCACGTCAGAAACCATACACTGACGAGGATATCAAGGCCACAAGGACAAACCTGAGCGATAGGGGTGTACAGCATCGGACCCTTATAGTAGGTTTCTCCTTTGAGTCCGTCCGTTCCACCGATCAGCAATTGCCCGGCGTGCATCGTGTAGGTGTCCTCGACAAGCAGCGGCTGCATGATCCCACACAGCAGCATCCCGAAGGCGTCGGGGGTACCGCTTTTGGCCGCCACGAGGTTCTCGTAGAACATGGTCTTGGGTGAGCCTGTGGGTTTGGCGAGTGCCTTGTACCCGAGGCCTGTGATGCCATCATACTCGGATCGATAGAACGTGTCCTGCGTGTCGATGACGAGGAAGTCTTTTGTGAGAGTGCCGATCTGTGAAGACGACCACGTGTCCGTGACGAAGTGGCCTCTGCAATATAAGCAGCCAGAGGGTCAGTCTCTTTCGAATACTTCATCCATCACCAATAACCTTCAACCTACGCGATGGAGGCGCCCGCGAACGCCAGCGACACTTCAGTATTAGAAGCCTTGCACGTGCTCGACGCGTCGCAGCTGTAGGTCACATTCGCCTCACTACCGCAGCAGCCCGAGCCCAGCACAGCGTCGTTCGACGAGCCAGTGTCTGCAATCAGACGGAACGAGTTCTATCACGAAGCAAACTGTCAGTCGTTGTCTCCGTTGTGTGGTGAAGGACTCCAACGTATGCGCACCGCTTTGCTTCCCGAACCGACAGTCACAGTCACAGTATACGCTGTATCAGCAAAGCGTAATGCCGCATAAGCACGGTCAGTATTTCCTTCCACGTATCACCCATCAACACAGCAATGGATAGCACTCGAACGCACCTGTGCCGGATTTGATGCCGACGAGATCCAGCGAGTACGCGGCCTTGTCAGCACCGCACGCGACTGGAAAAAGCAGAGCCACGCACGCTGCGAATGCAGTGCGGAGTCTGCCAGTGTGTGGGCGCCTCCGTCGCTCCATGAAGCCGCCCAGCGTCGCCTCCCGCAGCTTCGACATCTCGTTTTACGCGCTGCTTATCAAGCGGCAAGCGTTCGGCAATCAGCTGGGTGTTCCACAGGTGGTCCGCTCAGGTGGGGAGCTCATTCTCTGGCTCTCATTTCTGAGTCATTTCTGATACAAGCTCCGATATATCCTGAAAGAGGTGATATTTTCAAAATGGTACCAAAACAAGGTGATACTTTCGCTGATCACGCCGTTTTTCTTGGCGCGAGTCCCTGGCAACACGGAGAAAGACGGGAGGCGTCGAGGATCACTAGTGCACGATGGCGGACGTCGTGCGCACGGGCGCGATCTTCCGCGTGAAGAACCCAGCAAACATGCGCTCGCCGATGCCGCGTCTTCCTGTGCGTGGCCGTATCGCCAGCGCTACGCCGGAGCCGCCCACGCCAGAGCTCTTCCAGTCGGGAGCGACCGCTGGCCGCATCAAATCCAAGTCCGCGTTGGAGCGTGTGGTCAGTCGTGGACCACCATCCATGGTGCCGCGTGTGCCGCTGGCAACAGATAAGAAACTCAAGAGCAAGAACAAGAAGACGGGGAAGGCGTTCATTGTGAAGAAAGGGGTAGCACGGGAGGCTTCGCAGCGTAGCGACAGAGCCGAAAACGACCCGCAGGCGAATTTGTTGGCGAGTTTCGATCGCGTGGTGAGCGAAGGCGAGGCGCGACAGGCAGCGATGAGGAGCAGACGCGTTAGTACTGGTGCTATTGTTCCAGGGAAGGCGATTGAGGCGCCGAAGCGTGCAGGACGCAAGCGGCCGCGGACGGAACCAGAGCCCGAGGAGGAAGAGGAGGGGGAGGAGCCCACGGAGCAGAGCGACGATCAAATGAGTGGTAGTGACGTGGCGGAGACGCCCCAGCGCAAGCAGCAGAGCGATGCGGAAGAGCAGGAAAGTGCGGACGAGGATGGCGTGCAGGTGCAGAAGCGATTGATGTACGACGACACCCCGCCGGCGAAGATCAAGCCAGCAAAGCAGGCAGAGATTGCGCTAGAGACGTCACCATTGGTGGTCGTACCGCAGAGACTGAAGCAGAAGCGGCAAACACCGTCAAAGAAGCTCGCTTCATCTGGACTGGAGTTACTGTCTTTGTCGTCGGCTGCCACGCCGTCGCGAAGCACACGCATCCGCACAGGCGTGCTGGTGATGACCGAGTGGTATCCAGAGTGGCCACCCCCGTTTGTGGGCGACCAGTTTCAGCTTTTGATCCACGGTCAAGTACTGGGCCAGCCTGCTACGTACACAGTGCTGCGCCGTGTGAGCGACTCGCAGTTCGTATCGACTGACAACCAGAATATCCGACTGGAGGGATGCATTGATATTGACCGTGCCCAGAAAGCAGACGTACCCGCTCTCGTGATGGGGATTTTGGTGGAAGGTATCCCGACGCAGTGGCGACAGCGACTCGAAGGATACGCGCCGCCGCCGGACCCGTGGGTGCCAGTGTCGACCAAGGCGAAGGAGAAGATCCGGATAAAGAACGCCAAGGCAGCGGAAGAAGATCGATTGAAGCAACAGCTCAGGTGCGTATTGTTGATATTATCTGTGGTACGGTGACGACTGTGTTTGCTGACTACGCACCTCGTATTTCTTTTGGTGCTAGCAGTGTTCCTAAGACTCCTGCGGCGACGAAAACCGCCTCCAAGACACTTCAGTCCGCGAAACGCGTGAAAAAATCTGCTCCAATGAGCGCAGCGAAAGCCTCAGCCGTCGATACGATGGCGTTGGTGGAGACTGACAAGAAGTCGCGGAGTGGGCGCCGCATCACACCCGTGCTGGAGTGGTGGCGCAACGAGCGGAAGCTGACGGATGCCAATTTTGAGACAAAGATCGTCACGGGCTCGCCAGCATATCTACCGTACGTATCGCTTAGTGAGCGAGTGCGCTGTGTCAAGGCTTTGGGTCTCACATCTCATTCGTTTTTGTGTCTCGCAGGTCAAAGCGGGCGACGCCTCCAAAGATCTCGGCGGCAGCTCAGGTCGCACGCCAAAAGATCCAGGAATTGTGTGACGCGCAGCGCCAAAGTGCCGAGTGGAGTGACGAGCAACTTACCGCGCTGCATAAAGCAAAGGCCCAAGTGCCCACGACCCACGCAAGCTTCTGGGCCGAAGTCGCCAAACTTGTGCCTGGGAAGAGTGCCGACGAATGTCGGTCCCGAAGCTTCGAGGAGCTGCCGGGGGCTCCTGTGCGGAAGACGACTGCAGCAAGCAAAGCAGGAGCTGCTAGTGCCACCAAGAAGCCGCAAGCGTCGGCGGCACCAGTAAAGATCCATCGTGCCGGCTCGAATCTGTTCAAAAAGCAAGTGCGTCAGTTCGTCCACGAGCAGGAAAAGAAGTATGTGGACGACCTGTTCTCGTTGGGGACGCCCTCGAAGGATGAGATCGCAGGAGCGGATGGACTGGACGATCTCAAATCACCAGGAGCGCCGATGGAGCCGCAGATCAATCAAGACGATGACAGCGACGACGATGTGTTCGGAGGTGGCGGACGGGAGCTGCTGGAGAAGGTATCGCTGAGCAAGCGAGACGAGGTGGACTCGTACGTGCGCACGCTGAAGCGTGGCAACGATGCGATCGGTTCGAAGGCTGTGCGCACGGTGAAGGCGTCAGTCTTCACGACACCACTTGCGAAAAAGAAGCCGCGGCGCGAGGACGTTCACATGGAGACGGAGGTCGGAGGCCGTGTGATTGAGGCCATTGTGACGCCTAATGGCACAACGCGTGTCCGAGTCTCGAAGGGCTCGGATGACGAAGATGAAGAGGAGGAGGAGGAGGACGAGGAGGAGGACGAGGAGGCTGCGCTGTCGGATGCTTTCTAGGAGATACGTGATTTATTAGGAGTACGTACACAGATGCGGTTGAACTTTCGCGTGTTCTTGGATTACGGCCGTTCGTTTTCGATACCATTGCCGATCAGGAGAGACTGAACTCTTTCGAGGTTGGTTGATACGGTCGCCGTGGCCTTGCTCGCACGATCATCGCGGGCTGAGACGTTGCTATCTTCGAGTTGTCGCCAGATTTGAATCGCTTCTTGTATCCGAAGCTTTACTTTCTGGGAGGATGCCATCGCAGCTTGGGCTCTTTGATTGTCGAAGACGACACAGAGCAGCGCAGTTGAGAGGTTTCCAGCCAAGACAACCGCGTTGGACTTGTCCGTATCGGTGGAGGAGACACACGAGAGAATCGATAAAATCTGGTCGATGACTGGCTCCCACACCGCGAAATGGCTCTTGGAGAACTTGGAGAACGCCATGTTGCGCACAAACAAGGATCCAGCCACCATCAAATCGGACCCAGCAGCGAAATGGAGTACGTCGTCGAACAAATTCTTCAGCTCACGCTGCTGGAGAAGCACCTGACGCCCTTCGTCTGAGCTTGCCACACTCGCCAGCACACCGAGTAACTCGACCAGAGTCAGTTCTTCTTGCGAAGACGGTGGTTTCACTGTCTGTCGGTAGCGTTTACATCGGTCGACGACACTTGCGAATAACCTCGTGACCAGTCCTGACTTGATTGAGCCATGGAGACAGTCGACAAACAGGAAGGCAGACTTCAGAATCGTACCAGCCGTCGAGCTCCAGCTCTCGTCAAATGGAGCTCCTGCTGCTGAGGATCCGGGTCCAAGCGCGAGCTCCCCGACCATATCCATCAGTGATCGCTCACCATCGGAAACTGAGTTGCGATCGATAGCGGCGGTGGAAGTGGCGAGCGATCGCTTGTTGGCTTCGTTGCGGTGAGCGTAGTTTTGAAGAAGTTGAAGGGCTCCGAGGAGGACCGAGCTTCCTCGTCGATGAGCTACGCGCATCACGTTCCAGTTGGTCGCAAACACACTGCACAGGTTTTCACGACGAGCAATCTCTTGAGCACGTGACGAGTTCACGAAAAATCCACTCAAAACCTGGCAGTGGAGCTGGATGCGTGTACACAGCTCCACCAGGAAGGATTCGTTTCCCGCGGTCTTGGCACTCTTCACTCCGAATCCCCCACTCATTCGGATGGCGACGAATCCGGATTTGATGGCTCGTACGATAAACTGGACAGCTCCGTATCGGTCGTCACATAGAGTAGAACTGGCCTCAGCAGAACGTGACACCACCACTTGGAGGGCGAGGGCGATGCGACGAAGGTGAGGGAGATGTGACGAGGAGGGACGCGATGTTCGACTCATCGCATCAGCAGGTTGCTGTTCTGAGAGCTCGCGATACGATGTCCACAGGCTTGCTGCGAGCGGAACAGCTACTTCTGGTGATGTCGCTTGCATAAGGAGTGAACTTGATGGTAGCGAGAATATCTACAGTACACAGTAACATAAGCTATCATGACGGCATAAAGAATGTCGATAGAGTACTCACCGTAGCGACAATCCGGGCAAACGAGGATCGAAATTGTTTGGGATTTGAATCGGTCAACAGCGACGTGACGGTTTGAAGAAGATTTCTCGCTTTCTCGAGAGGGAGCGTCTGTGTGCTGAGAGATGAGAGAGATGACGTCATCACCAACGCCAACAGCTTCCCGCATTCATCAAGGGCCTCGTAGTGGCGTTGGAATATCACTCGGTTCGCGTCGTTGTCGGCGGAGAAATGTTGAGAAAGGACTTGAAGCGACTGTGCCATGTCCGTGAGGGTCTCGATTAGTTGGAGCAGCAATGGAGTTTCCTAAGACGAGTAGATCGATCGTCAGTATCGGCCGCAATCCACGTGAATATCAGTGCCGGACCTACCGAGAGGATTTGGTCGGCAGTTGTCATTGGAGGCTGTAAAAGCGCTTGCAGGAGCCGCGTTGTTTCCGCGATGGTGCTCAGTGCTGTTGGTAAGATTGACTGCCACCACACTGCGTCTCTTCCGGATTGCATGTTGAGAAACGTGAGGCAATGGTGCTGATAGGACACGAAGACGAGCCTCAAAGACAGCAACTGCAACACACATGAAAGGGTTCAGTCATTTTGCCAGCATCATTCTCCAGCCAAGATAAGGAAGAAGTACCTGCACGATGGCCCGCGTCGACTTGAAATCGTCGGTGTCACCCGCCAGAAGAGGATCGAGCATCTTTTCCAGCGGGGTATTTGCAAACTTCTCGTGCTGGCAGACGACAAGCCGAAGCAACTGGATTCGTGCGAGGTTGATTCGAACGGAACACTTCTGAGACGAATTGTTCACTGATGCCACGAGCCCGTGCATCATTTGAGTCACTAGCCGCTCCGCATCAATTGATGGAGCGTACAAGGAGACCGCATCCGCAGTCGCACTGTCGAGAAACTGGAAGAGCACTCGAGCAGCAGCACTACGGACAGCGTCACTGTCCGTCTCGTCTCGCATTGTGTCCACGACAAGGCGCAACATACGCCGTTTGTCCTCCGTGTCGTCGTCTCCCTCCAACGCCAATCCCGTCATCGAGAATCCCAGCGCGCGAAGCGTGGAAGTACAGTCGAACACCAAACGAGAGCGCCAATGAGTAGCTTCGTCGTCGCCACTGGAATCAATTGGAGCCAGGCAAGCTACCGCGCGGACGTAGGAATCACGGTCTTGGAACGAACCAGGCACGCGATGTCGCCCCGCAATAGCTCGCAATGGTGAAGTAATGGCTTCGACGACTTGCTCTTGCACAGCCTTGGATACCCCGGCTTGGTTCTTCATCGAGTCCAACAGCGCGATAGAAATGTCCATCCACAGAACTCGTTGTAGTGGCGAGGAGTGACTCGAGATGCTACTGCCGACAATGAGTCCACCGAGCTTCTTGGCCAGACCCGCGTCAATGACTAACGAGACGAACACTTCTGCCACCTCGCTTTTGCTGATGTGAAGAAGCAGCCGCGCAAGTTGAATAGACAGGGATGTCGTCGCCGAGGAGCGTTGCCCATCGGCGGCAAGTTCAAGAGGAATCACGAAGCGACGCAGCAGCAGCACGATGTCCATCTTCTGGTCCTTGCTGAGCTCGTGGAAGACTACATTCGTGAGAGCCAACACTGCAGCCATGATCACACGATCTTTTGCACTTGTCGGCGGTGTCTCCAGATACTTGCGGAATGATGCTTCCTCCCAGCGTCGCCCGATCCAGGCTCGCACATCTGGTTGCATGAAGCTCGCTTGAGTGAGGTGGTACAACGCATCGAGAAACGTCCGATACGACTTGGCAGCTGATAGCGACAACCACAGTTCTTGGAAGACATCAAGCGACGGCGCTGTCTGGCCCTCAACGTCTCGGTCATCGGCGATCTGAACTCCATCTCTTGATGCGGTTGCTTCCTGAAAACTTTCCAGCAAAGGCCGAACAGTGATTCCACACAGAGACCATCGCGACGAAAGCAACCCGAAACTGTGCGTGAACTCAGATGGGATCTCGAGCGTCAACGTGCTGTTCTCGAGCATCGTTGGTAGCACAGCTTCAATCGTGCACGTCAGTGCCAGCACCACGAAATAAACCTCGGTCCGAACGTGCGCATCGTCGTCGAACGCGAAAGTGAGCAGCAAGGCCAACCCTCGGGTATCTTCTCGGATCTTTCTACGCGACGCACCACTGCGCATGAGAAGCACTCGTACAAGTGCTAAAAGCGAGCCTCGAGCAGGATGAAACCACGATACTTCGTGAGTTCTGCTTCGAGTAAGAAGACCAAGCAGCGACTCGAGTAACGCATCGACTTCGCCGGCCTCGTGGAGCACTGTGAAATCCACAGCGCCAGCTTGAACAATATCGATCAGCAACTGTTGCAGTGTCGATGAAGGAGCGGAAGCTGCCGTGCCATCAGCGATCGACAAATCCAGCAGCAGCTTCCGTAATCTCGTCACCCTGTGTAGCAGTGGGCGGCCACCACTCGTACTGATGGCGTCGCGTTCTTGATCTTCCCCTCCCTTTGAACTCGAAATCGAAGGACGAGGCTGAAGAAGTGAAGGGATCTCGTCCTCCAGTACACGCCGCTGATTTTCACCCGTACTTCCTCCGACAAACTGACCGAATGGATCAACCGCGACAAGGCTGTCCTCGAGAACGCCATTGGTCGAAGAAGGAATGTGGTGACTGAGTTGCTCGAAAAGTCCGGCTGCCGCTGCTTTCCGGATATATGCCGATCGATGTACCAGGCATCGACTGACCAGTAGGAGCTGCTCGTGCTTCGGCAGATTCCCTTCGACTTGATGAACCAGGCGTACAAATGTACGCTGGAGACGCTGGTGGCTTTCGGAAGACTCGCTGAGGAACTGAGAATCAGCATACGCGAAATGCTGGAGAAGTGCGACCGATTTGGATAGCGCCACATGACACAGTTCGCGCTCCGAGCCACGAGACGAACTGTCTTGAAACCCTCGTAGCAAGACCTCAGCGAGGCGCCATAGTGTGTGAGTAGCGTCACTTTCTTGAGTCGCAGAAGCGGCTAAAAAGCATAGCAGCGACTCCATGAACTCCCCAGTGGCTGCGATGATGCGGACGAATGCTAGAAGCCGATGAGTTGCGCTCGAATCCGATCCCCCCGCCAGAATCCAATCAACCAGTTGGTCGAGAATGGTCAGAGCGAGTTCTCTGCAATGTTGACGTACATCTTCCGTCGCAATCTTCAGCGTCTGGATCAAAACGCTATTGAGTCGCTCGGACACATTCTCCGAATCACGACTTCCATCTTCCATCATCTCCAGCTCGTGACAGACCGCACGGAGCACGACTCGGTTTACGTTTCGCCGCTTCTCTTCCGACAACTGAGGCAAGATCTGCAAGACTAGTAGAGCAAGTGGAAGCGGGACATGTGGTTGGAGGTCTTCGTCGCTCGAATCATCTGCGAGAAGTGCCGCATCGATCTCTCGAGCATTATCTCGGGAACGGTGCAAATGGAGCAGTGTCTTCTTGGCCGACGAGTCGATCTGCACGAGGTAGTCGATGATGCCGCCAGCAGTCTTGGATCCGCTCGAAGCCACACCTTGGAGTATCCATGTCCAAACTGATGAAGGAATCACCACAGCTGTGGCGACATCGACACCAACGACATTTTGGCGGCCTTCGATCACGAATGACGCGGGCTCAAACAGCCGCAGCACACGGGCGAACCAAGCCAAAGCTCGTTCATCCACCAACGAATCTTCGCAGTTCTTCTCAGCAGAACCTCCACAGATTTGCACATCAGCAAAGATGGTGAATAAAATCTCGAGCCTTTCCTTGTCGTGTGGGTGAGCTCTGCCATTTTGGCCTAGCGAAGAGACACTGCGTTCGGGTAGCAAGTCGGTCGCCGCGTGGATGATGTTCAGTAGATGGAGACGCGGATAGGTCGCGTTGTTGGTCAGCAGCCTCATGAGTGTCGCGATCAGAAGATATGCGGCGCCACTCACTGACAGCCCGACTTCACCTTCGCCACCGTGGGATTGATCACCACCAGCTCTCGCTTCCATTCGTGGGTAATAAAGCCGTCTGTGGTCGTATCCGGACATGCTGAGTGCAACGTAGGCAGGCGAGGAGTCCGCAGATGACTGGAACGTGTGGTACACGGGGTTGAGCGAGATCTCAGCGGCGTGGCGGAGAGCAGAAAGCCATGATTCGATTGCCTTGAGACTCGATATGTGGAGAGCTGTCGCTTGAACCGACGGCTTCCACATAAATGACGGCGAGGCCGGCTCGTCGAAGTAGTTGACACCAAATGAAAGCTCCGGCGTCGTAGCTGCTGGAACGATGGGCTGCTGCACTAGCTCAAGTACTCGCAAAACCACTGCAGGACGCTGGAGAAATATCTCCGGCGGGAAGTCGCGCAGCAGTTCACGACGCAGCGTATCACACATGGCGACGATCTCCGGTACGGTCGTGCGCAGGCGCCACTTGACTTCAAACTCAAACAGCAACTGCTCATCTACAGCAGCTAACGCGACGTGCGGGAACCGCCACCCGCTGCTCGTGAGATGGTCTCTATGCTTACTAGTTGCGTTGGCATGGACTCGAGCTCGATGAGCAGTGACTGTGGCTTGAGCTACTTGCACAGTCGGAGAAACACGTGAGCTGATCGTAGCTGAGACGACTGTACTCGCACCATCTAACTGCACTAGCTGTGAGTGGTTCGTGGGTGGATCCGACAGCGCTTCTTGTGTTGCAGTCGTTGTCGCCAGGAGCCGATGCAGCAGCTACGTACAATTGAATGGCTCTTTAGGTTAATCGCCTGAACCGCTCCCTATCTATCAGCAATACGGTATATAACGTACCGCCTCATACGTAGCATGGAGATCTGTACTTGCTGGCTGCACAGTGCCGCGTTGCAGCGCAGTTGCCAGGCCATGTTTCCGAAGCGGCGGCGCGCACACTCGCGTGGATTCTTCGTCCGTCAGCAGCAACTGCAGCACCTGAATCGCAGCTGCCTCCAGCTCATTCTCTCCTAGGCACGCCACTAGTGCACCTGCACACTCGTCCACAGCATACACAGGCTCCGAATCGACATCCACGAGACCTTCGCGCAGCTTGAAGAGAAGGTTCTCCAGTGCGCGTGCGCGGATCCGCCCCAGCGGATGGCGCAGCTTCCGCGCGAGCGACAGGAGGCCACTGGGCGGTGCAGTCTCGTGCTGCTGGCCTGGTGGGACGAGCGCGGCGGTATCTCGCGTGCGTAACATGCGAGACGTTGCCGTCGTCGGCGTCATGTTGCCCTTGCTTGTCACGTGGGCTCCGTGTTCCTTCCCAAAGCTGCCAAGCCACGTGGGTTCCGTGTTCCTTCCCAAAGCTGGTATTTGTTGGCGTTTTCGATTCGCGCGCCAACTTTTTTGCGAATCCAAACAGCAGGCGAATTCAAAAATCGAAAAAAAACAGAGGAAAGGAAAGAAACTTTGATTAGGGCTCGGGTAGTCAGAGAGCGGAGGGAGCGTATTTTTTTGCTCCGATGGCTGCTTCGAGTGGACAACGGTTGTCCTGCTGATGACCGAGTTGCTGGAAAAAAACATCCAAGCATCCACCGGGAATTTTTGCGACACCCACTTTTTTGGGACACCAACATAACCAGTTCGCGTCCACCCTCCGGTTGGCGTAGGGGTTGGGGGTACGCTCCGACTTTCCTTTGTCGAAATTGTCTGTTTTAGTTGTCTGTTTTAGACAGTCTGTTGCCTGCGTCCGTCACTTTTTGGGTGGCGCAGTGGTGGTTTTTGTTGTTGGGTTTGTTGGCGTTCAGGTTCCGTTGGGTTTTGATCGTTGGTTTGTTGGTGTGGTTGTTCGTCCCTTTGTCCGGCGAGCAGCTCCGCTCCTCTTTCTGTAGCTCTTGGAAGTCCAGAATCTCTCTCTCTCTTCGCCGCTCTCTCCCTTCTTGTTCCTGGGTGGCGCTGTCCCAGCGGCACTTCCTCATTATCCTTCCATCGACACGCGATCCGCCGCGCCACAATGGAGCACATGCGACCTCGGCCTAGTGCGATGCTGTCGTCCCAGTGCAGCATTCGCGTGATCGACCTGGACGACGCGTCCACGCGCGTCATCTCGTGGGACCCGAACGTGCTCGACCAGGCCTTCGAGAGCCTCATCGACGCCAAGCTGCGGTACGAGTTCGGCATCACGGACGAGGCCTGGGTCGACCTCTTCGACACGGTCAACGCCTGCCCCGTGCACATCAGCAAAGAGGTGCTCTCGAATCTCCAGCACACGCTGTGTCTCTGCCTCTCGCCCAAGACCGCCGAAGCGCTTGCGCCTATGAAGAGAAACGAGGTCTTTGAGGTCGTGTTCCATGAGCGCGCGCTCGGCATGACCATCCGCGAACACAACGAAAGCGTGATGGTCAATGAGCTCAAGCTGCGGCAAGACGGCATGCCCGGTGCTGCGGAAGCCAGTGGCAAGATCCAGCCCGGCGACGTGATCTACAAGGTCCAGGGCTCGCGCACGGTCGGCCGCAGCTACGAAGCCATCGTGCAGATGCTGCAGACCCCGTCACGGCCATTGTCGATCCAGTTCTTCCGCCCCTTTCCACGAGAAGGACTCCACGCCGTGGAGTTCCGCGGCGCGAGTCTCAACATGACGATCACCACCGATGATTACAATGTGATCGTCAAGGATCTTCCTATGCCGCACCATAATATCATTGGCTACGCCGAGTCACACGGTGTGCGCATCGGGGACATCATCCACGCCGTCGACGGCGAGATCATCCGTGGCCGCGAGTACAACCGCGCCGTGAGTCTGCTCAGTCGCCCACACCGCCCGATGGTCGTCGTGTTTGCACGATCCAAGTTCACACCGCCGACGCCGACGCGCTCCACCGCTGTGTTGTCGACCAGCGGACGCTTTTCATTTGCCTCTTCGTCGATGCCGTCGCCACGTTCGCGTACTTCCGCGGCAGACTCAATGCGCCGCCCGTCTGCATGCAGCGCCGTCAGTATGGGACTGTCGAACGATTCGATGCCTGTCGAGGAGATGCTCGAGTTCTGCGAGGGTCTCGCTGGGCAAAACATTCTCTCCGAGTCGGAGCTCGATGTCGTGTGCCGCATGGTGCTGGCAATGCGCCCTGACTTGTGCAGCGCAGTGAAGCGGAAAAACCAGAACGCTGTCGTGGCGATTGTGCGCTCGCCCATGATGCGCATGTGGGACCACTTGCTCAAGACCCACGAAAGCATTTTGCTGGCCGGCCCGGTGTCCATCAAGCGGAAGAAGCGGTACCACATGCTGCTCACGGACCACGAGCGGCTCCTATTTGTCAACAAAGACACTAATTTATTGGAGGACGAGATCATGTGCTCCCAAATCGTGACCATCAGCTCACGAAGCAAGTACGGCGAAGTCGTGATCACAACGCTCAACGCCAAGGCCGACTACGTGATTCAAGACAACTTTATCGGCCCCGTAATCTGGGTGAAAGCAGTGCTGCCTTTCACCTGTACACAAGGCTACCTGAAAGTGGACAGCAGTCGACGCTTCATCGGCTCCAAGAAGCGCTACTTCGTGCTGCAGGGCAACAAGCTCACGTGCTTCAAGAAAGAGCAGCTCGTGCACCAAGCTGGCGGTGCGAGTAGCTCCATCGTGCTTGCTGATGCAACGGTGGAACTGCTGGATCCAACCCACTTCACATTCAGCATCTCGACGCCCGAGCTCCTGAAGGTCGGCAAGAAGCTCAAACTCACGGCACCGTCGGGGCGTGAGTACAACAAATGGATCGCGGCGTTCAACGCCATGCGCGGCAACGTCGCATCCAGTGCCTGAGCTTGAACACACGAAGCCCCAGGTGGAGGCTGCCTGAGAAGAAGCCCGATTGTCTCTAGCCTCTCTAGACCCAACCAGCCCACAACAACCTGACGTCTCCCTCCGTCCAGCGTGAGCTGCTATCAATCGTCGTGATGTGAACCCCTGAGTATTTACAGTCTCCGCGTCCGACCTCCTCATCTGGTGGTCGTCTCTGTCGAAAGACAGAGGTCGAGGCAATGGCAAAAGCCACTTTATTATATAAAAATGAAATGATTATTACCCAACATGCGACGGCGCGCCATGCGCAGTGAGTGCGTCCAGCTTCCCACTCAGTTCGTTGGTGATCTCTGTGAGATCGCTCACATCCTGAGTGTGGAATCGCCACACGCGGTAGAACTCGACCTTCTTCCCCACAGCGAGCAGCTTCCTCACAGCCGCACGGTCTTGTTTGGAGCCGCTCGACTTCTTCTCCCCACCTCCAAGACGAGTCTTCTTGATCTCCTGGGCTGCATCGTTGAGCATTTGGATCATATCCGTGAGCGCGTCCAGGATGAATACGCGATGCTGTGCGATCTCGACCGCGTCCCCAAGCACCAGTCTGTTGGTGGAAGCCTGTTGCGAGCCGTCGACGTCCCGCTGCTCAAGACATTTAAGTACAACTGCATCCAGCGATTCAAAACGCGCGTCTTCTCGCAGTACGTCACTGCCATGCAGAACAGCAAGCGCGGCATATTCGGGATCCTGGGTCCAGTCGCCGTTGAACGAACGCATCGTCCACGCGTAGGCGAACAGGAGCTCCACCAAGTGAAACTTGAGCATAGGCGACACACCACCAGCCCCACGCACAAGCGACTGAGTCGACGGGGGCATTGTGCGTTCAACGTCTCGAGTGAAAAGCGCGGCGGGAAACCGCGAGTTTTCGATTGCAGCAGCTTCCTGCGCTTCTTCGTCCTCATCATCTCGCTCTTTCATTCTCTCAACCTCGATGACTTCGTCCCCACCGATCTCTTCAATGATGAGATTCTTCCGCTTTGCCAGCGTCTCCGTCTCGTACGTGGGTGCACTCATGAGCCACCACGGCTCCCACGGCGTCACGTACTTGCTCATGCATCCACCGGCAACATCCGCTAGGAACCGAGCGCGTTCCTCTTCTGTTAGACTCTCTAGCGACAGCTCACTGTCGTCCATCAATGCGAGTTGTGCCAGCCGCTCCATACTCAGCTCCAGTTGATCTTCCACAGACGCGTCGCCACCAGCTTGGTCATCAAACGCTGCGCTGGTCTCGTCGTGGAACTGCTTGACGCGCGAGAGGAGCTCCTGGGTCGCACGCGCACGCTCAGCCTTTGGATCCACCGCAGCAGTCGCCTTCTCGTCGAACGCCATCTCGTTGGAGACCAGTTCATGGTAGAACTGCTCCGTGCATGACTCCCCATGGGAGCGGTAGCAGTCGACACTGCAGTACGGCAGATTACAGCGCGGACAAGTGTATCGCGACGTGTGGGTCGTGCACACTCGACAGACGCGACCAGAAGACGCCGCGCTGATCAGCGGCGACGCCCGCGAAGATGCAGCATTTTCACCAGGCGTTAGGATGCTCATCGACACTGGTGCAGTCTCGCGTACAGTCGTGCGCAGCCGCCCGAGGCGGATCGGCACCTTCTCCATGTCGCTTCCAGCAGAATTTGATGTCCATTTCTTCAGACGAACCGCCAAATCCGTCATATTAACCAATCAAGTACCGTGCTCGTGCATATTTCAGCCAATCATCGTATTGATTTTCTACCAGAAAGGACGGAAGGTGTTGCGCCACACCGTGAGCCAGCGCTTCTTGGCGTCGAGCACGACGAAGCACGAGCTGAAGCGCGATGGCGAGTCAAACACACTGGAGTCATCGACCTTGAACACCTGCGATGTGATGTCGATGGCGCTAGCGTCGGCCGCGTTCTTCTTGACCGAAACAAGCGCCTTGTAGAAGTGCTTGGTCATGTCCTCGTACGGAGATAGCTTCTCATCCGACTGGCACATGGAGCCGCCGATCACCAGCGCACGGAAGATCTGGTACACGAACTCCTGTTTCTCTTCCTCCATGAACACGTCAGTGTTCTCTGTCTCTGGATTGATCAGCGACTCCTTCAGCAGATCGCTCGCCGTCGCACCATCCACGACCTCGTCGAGACAGCGGCGCAACGCCCCGCTCTCGGCCACCAGCTTGGCGTCCACCAGCTTGTCGAAGAACGACAACGATGTCACGGTCGTGCGCAAGCGCTCAATCTTCAGTGGCTGCTTGCTGGATGTGAGTGCTTTGGGTAGCTGCAGGCGCGCGTGGGCCGCACTGTCTCGGAAGAAGCCGTTGATGAGATCGGTCTCATTGTCTTTTGTGATCTTGCGTAGCACACGGAAGCGCTGGATCTGCAGCGACTGGTCCATGTTCCTAATCCACAGCAACACACAGAGCGTTAAATGCCACCGAGCGGTCTGTAGGCGATTCACATCTGCCCTAATACCATTGGAGCAGCTTCTGCTTCACATCCGTCGCCTCCAACAACGGGAAGCCGTCGCTAATGAACTCGAATGCACTCGCGTCGCCCGTCGCATCAGCCGCAGCATTGCTCACTGCCGTTTCTCTTTGGTTGTCGCCCGACATTCGTGGTGTTGTGAATACGATGTGCCTCGATGGCGTGACGTTGGAGAATGAGCGGATCCTCGGATCTTGAAAGGACGCGACGGTTCAGATTAGTAAATCTGGCAAACATTCGGTCTATTTCCTCCAATCTCCAAAAGTACCTGCTACTGTCGAGTTTGCCTCTTTGTCTTGCCTCGATCTCCTTCTTCTTCACACGCGTAGCTCCCATCAACTACTTTCTACTTGGCAAACGTCTTGCTTCGCACGGAGAAGACCAGCACCAGCGGATGGCCATCATAGTATAGCCGCATCGAGTTGTTGTACAACGGCACGCGGAACTTGACCTCGCCACCTTCGTCCTGTCGGGCGATACGCTTCAGTGATAGCGTGCAGTGGCCGCTGATCGTCTCGTTCTTGACCCACACGAGCATGTGAAGGTGCTCGAGGGGGCGCGTGTGCTGCACGACAGCATTCAGTGAGAGGTTGAGGCCGTTCGTGCCCTGGCAACGCTCGCCGAGCACGTCGCACTGCTTGGTGTCTTCGCCGATCAAAGGCGCCACGATTCGCGTCTTCTTCGGCACAACGACGTTGTCGTTCCAGAACAGTTGCATGTTAAACACGCGGAGCACTGTCGACACTGGGCGGTTGGGTACATTCGCTGCAATGCGTCGAACGACGCTCGGATTGTCGAAGTAGCTGCCGCCCATTGAGGACCGTTGCTGGGATGATGGCGTGTCACGAGTTGATACACTCGACAAGGAGCGAGAGTTACGACGCACGAGTCGCGGCGACAGGGTGCTATACATGTCGGACGGCTGTGGGAAGCTCAGCGTGAACGTCGCGTACACAGGGCTGTGGTCGCTCACGTCCATGCCAACGCCTTCGTTGACAGAGCGGTAGTTGTCGACCCACGTCGGCTGCTCCTCGAACGGGCTCAGCACCTTCTCAGGCATGAGCTTCGAGTCGCTCACAAGAAGCGAGTGGATCAGGATGCGGTCGCACCAGCCAGGCACACGCTTCTTCACCTTGCCACCCTTGTAGAATGGCTCCTTGTACAGTACACGATACACAAGACGTGTCCACGAAGGCGAGCGATAATTGACGACGCCACGCTTCGGGAACTTCTTGTAGGTCGGGTAAAAGTCGGGAAACTTGTTCGGTTCCGTGAACCCATCAAACACCCCGCCGTTGCGACGGTCGTTGAGCAGACCATCAAATTTGTCGTGCAGCTCGGCGTTGCGGCCTTCCTCCAGCATGTGCAGCACGATATCTGGGTCCAAGTGGACGATTCGGTAGTTCATATCGCCCATCCACACGACATGGTGGAACTGCTCCGTGAGGTCAAAGCTGCCGTGGCCCATGACCTTGCCCAGGTTCGCGTTCAGGTTGCGGATCTGCTCCCGGCGGTAGCTGTCGTTGCGCGCATCCAAGTGGCAGTTGACAAACACGATCGACGTCTGGTTGATCATCAGTGCGGCCGCGACGCCACCCTTGGACCCACTGGTGAGGTTGAACTTGTGCACACCTGCACGCAGAAGCTTGATTTTGCCTTGAATGGGCGCCGCGTAGAACACGGCAAGACCGGTAAACTTGGTGCCCACGAACGCACCATCACCGCGACCTCGCACAGCATCGATCGTCGCTTCATCCGAGTGGTTCTTGTTGGCGACAAGGGAGTCGCTGTTCTTGAGCTCAAGACGGTAGTAGCGCATACCGCCTTCGTTCCGGTTCAAATACGCCGCCACGGCGTGGTAGGCGTTTTCAGAGACTCCCTCTTGCAAGCCCAGGACGTAGACGTGGTAGCCGTGCGGGACGAACTCGCCGAGCATGGCTGCGGACGCCTGCTCATCGATGATCCCGTTCTTGTCGACAAACGGATCCGCTGCACCCATATTCCACGAGCCAACCCAAATCCGTACGTCACTGCTGGTCGGACGCTTCCCCACTGCAAGTGACTGCGATCTGTTGGGCAGTCGGAATGATCCGCCGACACTGCGCAGACTGGCCTGGCGCAGATTTGACTCAAAATACGATCGCGGCGAGGACACAGGAGCGGACTCATCCTCCCCAGAGGAGTCGCCTCCGTCACTGATCTCGTCAATGTCGTACTCCGTTCGGTCGGTCCGCTGCGACGAAGGAGGCAATCGCGTCACGTTTGAGCCGCGGAACGACTGGGCGATCGCGAGCTGCTGCTTGTGATGCGCCGCCATCTCCTCGCCAGACGGCTCCATACTGGATCGAATAAACGACTCACTCTTGCGGGACGACGACGACGACGCCGCCGATCGCATGAGCACGGCGGCGTCGCGGTTGGACTTGGTGTTGGTTTTGGTGTTGGTACTGTTCGACTTCTGCAAGTTGTTCAGTGGTCGCTGGAGCTGCGGGGGCTGCATCTTCGGGGCGTCGATCGCCAGTGCGCGCTGCTCCATATCCGCGAGGTTGTTGCAGCTGAAGCTGCTCTTGACGTTGGTCTGTTCGTTCCAGTAGCCCGACTTGTACTTCTGCAGTGGCTGCGTCAGCTTTGCCGAGACCACCGCGCCATGCTCGCCGATACTGGTCGAGTTAATACTAGCGCCCAGTCGCTTCGATCGCGATCGATGGGACGCCGCGACAGCCTCTGCGACGGTGAGCCCCGCAGAGCCAAAGCCGTTGGCGACACTCTTGGACTTTCGCATCCGCGTTTGAATCGCTTCGTTGCCGTTCGCAGCGTCGTGGGTTTCCTGGTCGCTCAGCGACGCCGTGCTGCCCGATGCCAGTGGATCCAGTCGCTCCTGACTCGACAGTGCACGTGCGGAACGCGTCATGGACGGCAGTCGCCGCAACTGCAGGTTCTCGCGCTCCAGCTCCACGACGCGCTGCGACAGCCGCTGGGCTTCTTCCCGCCACTGCTGCGACGACACGCGGCGAGCGCCTTCACTTGTTCCATCTACTGCGCGGGAGAACGGCATCTTGCGCGTGGTTCGCACGGGCGACGACGACGCGGAGACCGCAGCAGCACCATGGTCCGAAGCCGGCGACGCACTGTTGAACAGCTCCCGCCCCACCGACTTGGGCGCAGCCACCTGCGGAGACGCCGACGATGCCGACATCTTCCCCGCAGCGGCAGCCTTCGCTCGGTCAGCAGGCGTTTGCTTCGAAGGCGACCGTGACGGCGACACCAGGCGCTTGATCTCGACCGTCTTGCTGGATCTCGGCGGCGACAGCGGCATGCGTGCCACAGGAGACGTGATCGCTGACTGGTACGCACCAGGAGACGGGCTGATGTAGTCGGGGATGGCGGTGAGCGTGGACGAGTCCTCGATCTGCGTGAACGCGCGCGCGCGCACAGTCACGGGCCGCATGGAGCCCTGCGGCTGCTGGGACTGCGTGGAGGCCATGGACGCGTGTGTGTACCGGTCTTCTTCCTGCGGAGCTCTTCGTGCGTGTGGCTTCGTCCCAACTCTTCTCTGTTTATCTCTCAGCGTCTCGCCACCGTGAGTGTTCTCTTGTCTGTCTGTGACTGTGACCGACTGAGTTCATCGGCCAGGACTGGCTGGGTTCGGCACGGTGGCGTGTCAGGGGTACACTCGGGTGTAACCTCAACATCTCCGCCTTCGCGCAACCTGCACTTTTGCAAGTGGCTTCGGGGTCCACAAACGAAGCGTAACGTAACCCGCGTGCAATCCACCAAAAAAAGTTCAGAGAGAGGAGAAGCGAACTCAAATTTTAGCTTCCCTTTTTGCGAAAAATACTCACAAAACCAGGCGCGAGTCGCGGCGATTTGTTGGGGTCGCGCCGCGCGACCCCAACAAATCTCAGACAAAAGGTGACACAGAACACTGACCGTAAATGTACTGACACTGCGTCGACCATGTTGGTCAGACCCATATCTATCCATTTTGGCCCGTCAGGACTAAACCCGTCAACCGGACCCGTCGGACCCGCTGGACCCGACCACTCCCGCCATTGAAAGCGTCTGGAAACCGCGGCAACTCGGGAAAATGAAGCGTGGACGTGTGGACGGCGGTATCTCCAAGGAGGATTACGAGTCCTCCGAGAGCGCGAGCGCTACGAACGGTACCGCATTTAGCAGCGGCTTTGATCTCGCGTCCGACAATGTGCTCAGCGCGCGCAAAATCGTAGGCGCCGGCGCGCCATCGCGCGCGAACGACCTCGCGTCGACGCACTTGGCGGCGCTCAACGACGCGTTTGTGACCAACCTCAAGGCACAATGGACCCACAACAAGCACGGCGACTGGAGCGAGAACATGCGCGAGTACGTCAACTACGCGCGTGACGTGGTGGCCAAGTTTGGTGCGCGTGGTGGCGCGCTGCTCAACTTCGGCAGTGGCGACTGTGGCCAGTTGGGCCACGGCGTGGACGACGACGACGACCTCATGGTCAAGTTCCCGCGTATCGTGGAGCTGCTGCCCAAGCAGAACATCGTGCGCGTCATGTGTGGAGGCCTCCACTCGGCTGCCATCACCACCGAGGGCGAAGTGTACACGTGGGGATGCAACGACGACGGCGCGCTAGGCCGCACGGGCGACGAGAACCTGCCGGCCAAGGTGGAGGGCTTTGGTTCTAGCCGTCGCGCGCTGCTGGCGGTGGGCGGCGACTCCCATACGGCGGTGATGACCTCGAGCGGTCAGGTGTACACGTGGGGCGCGTACAAGGACAAGGAAGGCAAGATGTGGTGCGACTCGGCGGCTGCCGCGAGCTCGTTCAAGCAGAAGCAGTCACGTCCGTTCCTGGTCAAGGGCCTGAGCCAGGTCGTGGACCTCAAGTGCGGCAGCTCCTTTAACGTTGTGCGCACCAGCCAGGGACACGTGTACTCGTGGGGGCTGGGCGAGATGGGCCAGCTCGCGCGCAAGGTCGACGCGCAGATCAAAGATGAGAAGGAGGAGTACAAGGTGGACATGGTGTTCCGCGAACACTTGGCGCCGAAGCGCGTGGCGCTGGGCACCGACGAGCTGCCGCCGGTCAAGGCCATTGGCTGTGGCTCGTACCACACGCTCGTCGCGCTCAGCGCGAACGGCTACCTCTACGCCTGTGGACTGAACAACTACGGCCAGTTGGGCATCGGCAGCACGACGAACCACGATGTGTTGCAGCTCGTGGAGGATCTCACAGCCACCAACGTGGCGTTCGTGGAGGGCGGCACCCACCACTCGGTCGTGCTCACGAACGACGGCGAGGTGTACGCGTTCGGACGTGCCGACTCGGGCCAGCTTGGTATGCTGGACGACTGCCAAACGGGCGACTTCAAGGACCGACCGCAGAAGGTGGCGTTCAAGCCAACGGGCGTTGTGATCAAGGCGATTGCCAGTGGCTCGAACCACACGCTGGCACTGACAGAAGACGAGAAGGTGTACTCGTGGGGCTACGGCGACATGCTCGCATTGGGCCATGGCGTTGAGAAGGACGAGAACCGACCGCGACACCTGGACTGGACCAAGACCAAGTTCGGCAATGCGCAGATCCTGCAAATCGACGCTGGAGGCCAGCACAGCGCCATCCTGGCGGCGAAGAAGCCGAGCGCATAGACAAGAGGAGACTCGTATTACGCAAGAATTGAAAACACACGAACAGTGACAAGTTTTTGAACTGTTCGCCCTCCAAAGACTGCGGGTTTCCTATCAAGTTTTGCGTTAAGTGAAGTTGATCCATTCGTTTACTTGTCCTTCGCTGCAGGCGGATTCTCTGTGAATTGCTCGATCTCTTCGATGAGCCCGTGGATCGTAGAGCGCAGCACCACGCGCACGCCACGCTTGGCCGCAAGCACCGCCTCACGCTTGCGCAGCTTCACGTTGAAGCCGAAGATCGGACAGCTTCGGTTGATCGCAACATCGATGTCGTGCGCCGTCACATGGCCGATGCCGATGCGGACAGTCTAGTAGAACAGCAAGACCATGCCCATCAGCTTCATTTCCTCCAGTCACAATCCCCACAGTTCCAAGCCACTTACACTGACGCCCTTGATCTCGTCCACCGTGTCTTGGATGCTGGTCAGCGACCCAGCTCCGTCGGCCTTGACGATGATCGACTTGATGACACGTCCACCGTCCTGTTCCGTGTCCACCTCATCCGTCGTCTGCGGCTCGTCAGAGTCAGCCAATATCTCCGCATCCGTGTGTGATGGACCGTCCTCCTCGTATTCCTCGTCGTCCAGAGGCAACGCGTTCTCAGCAAAGTCTAATGCCAATTGGCTGCGACACAAACAAGTCAGCACACACCACACCACTCATCAACAGTCAAAATCTACCATAGCCACTCACCGCTGCTCCACGACCTGACGCGCTCGTGCCTCTGGCAGCACGAAGAAGCCAAACTCGATTGGCGCGTCGACATTCTTCGACTTGTTGGCGAACGACACGTCCACGATCATACCAGGCACGGCATGCTCCAGCTCCTTGCCCGAGTCGGCGTTCTTGACGCTGCGCACCACGCCGTGGATCATACCAGCCACGAAGTGGTCCTGCTTCTTCAGCACGCCGTTCTTCAGCAGCACTCGCAGCACAGTGCCACGGCCCTTCGCCACAATGCTCTCTAAAACGAGACCCTGGGCAGGGACGTCAGGGCCGACGTACGCTTCCAGCTTGCGCTGCACAGGCTCCATGTCCAGCAGCTGCGCGATTTGGTCCTTGAGTCCGTCCAGGTTGTCGCCGTTTTTGGCCGAGATCTCCACGATTGGACAGGTCTGCAGCGCCACAAACGAGCGGATCTCTTCTCGCACAGCCTCGAGTTGATCAGGCGACGCGACGTCGATCTTGTTGATGCAGGCGATGACCGGGATCTTGCTGCCTTCGATGGCCCCCACCGACTCCTCTGTCTGTAGCAGACAGCCTTCGTCCGCCGCGACGATCAGCAGCACCATATCCGCCACTTGTGCCGCATTGTTGCGCATGCGGAAGAAGTGGAAGTGGCCTGGCGTGTCCAGGAACGTCGCGCGCAGCGATGGCGAGAGCTCGGCCTCGCAGATGTTGATCTTCTGCGTGATGCCGTGCTTCTCGCTCTTGGCGATCGACGAGTTGCGCAGCGTGTCCATGAGCGTGGTCTTGCCATGGTCCACGTGGCCCATCACTGCGATCACCGGGTTGCGCACCATCACGTGGTCGGGCTGCACGGCTGCCTCGTCAGCCGTAGGCGTGCGTTGCGGCCACGTGAGCAGCGTCGGCTCCACGTCGTCGTAGGCGATCTCCATGTCAAACGCCTTAGCGACTTCGTGCGCCAACTGGAACGGCAGAACGATCTGCTTGACGTTCTTGAACTCGAACCGGTCGTCGCCCAGCGTCATGTGGAAGCGGCGATCTCTCCGCGTCACGACCTTCTTGAGCACGTCGTCCACCGGCTTCTTCAGCAGCTTGGCCAGCTCACGGACGCGGATGTAGCTGGGCACGGCTGGGATTGGCGGCGGCGGCCGGGCAGCCTTGCGCTCCTTCTTCTCCTGGCGCCGCATCTCCAGCAGCATCTCATACTCCTCCGCTAACTGCGCCGCACGCCGTCTGTACGCGCGGCCGCCTCGCAACGTGCGCACGAAGATCGCGCTGCTCGCGCCGCCCACACTCAGCGGCTGCGGAAGCGACGCTGCCTGCAAGGGCCTCCATGCAGTCGCAGCATGTACCGGTGCGTTGCACCGCGCCGCGTTGCCCGCGCGCCGCAGCAGCAGCGTCGCCGCCGGCGTCTTCGTCCACCACATCATGCCCATTGCGGATTCTGATTGACCATTGCCAGCTACCAATGGGTGCCGCGATCTCCAACAGCTCAGCCCCTAGATTAGGACATTTCCCAAAGTAAGGTGTGTACAGTCCTGATTTTGTAGTCCACAGGAGATGTGCCAATAATTGGGCACGCCAATTATTGCGCATCTTGACAAACGTGGGTACGAAGCGTCAGTGAGGAGCTTCGCACGCAACGGACAGCTCCTCGTGCTCCTCCTCCTCGCTCTCTTCAGACCGCGTGCAGTGCGTTCCGTTCTGCGGCGGCCCCACTCCTGCTACACTTCAGTTCTCCTCAAGCAGTGCAATGTTCGACTACCGCGAGACGCTGTCGGGCGTCGTGGGCGCTTTCTGCTGCGTGTACGCCGGGCTGCCGTTTGAAGTCGTCAAGGTGCGGCTGCAGACGCAGGGCGAACCCAAGGTCTACAACGGCGTGGGCCACGCGTTCCGCCGCATCGCCACGGAGGAAGGCGTATTCTCGCTGTGGAAGGGCGCGGTGCCGGCGCTGTCCAGCTCCATCATCGAGAACTCGGTGCTGTTCAGCGTCAATGGCTTTGCGCGGCGCGGCGTGCTCGCGCTGCACGCTGGCCGCAAGGTCGCGACCGACAGCAACGAGGAGTACGAGCTCACGACCACGGACGAGGCGCTCATGGGCGCGTTCGCCGGCGTGTTCTCCGCGACGGTGCGATTATTGATTGCAATGCTTCAGTTGCTGTGGTTCTGGTGTGGTGGAGCTCATGGTGGTGAATGGACTGTAGGCGATCACTCCAGCGGAAGTCATCAAGGCGAAGCTGCAGTACCAGCGCGGACGTCTGGGCGAGGGCGAGTACAAGGGTCCGCTTGACTGTGTGGTCAAGGTGGCGCGCAAGGAAGGCCCGCGTGGTCTGTTCCGCGGCCTCTCGGCGCTGCTGCTGCGCGACGTGCCGTTCAATTTCTTCTTCTTCGGCTGCTACGAAGCCTACACGTCCGCGATCGCGCGTGCGCTGGGCAAGGTCTCCAAGGAGGAGCTCAACCCGCTCTTCATTCTCGCGGCCGGTGGTTGTGCTGGTGCGACGGGATGGAGCATCGTCTTCCCTGCCGACGTGCTGCGTTCCTACATGCAGACCGCTGCGACTACCGGCGGAGCTGCCGCTGCTGTGGCTGCTACGTCGCCGCCAGGTCTGCGCGCGACCGCACGCTTGGTGTACCAGCAGCACGGCATCAACGGCTTCTACCGGGGCTGGTCCGCTGCTGTGATGCGGTCGTTCCCAGCCAACGGCTCGCTGTTCTTGGGTGTGGAGATGACCCACCGCCTGTTCAAATACATCGACGCCGTGCGAGCCAAGGACGCATAGACGACCACGACGATACGAGTGTGGAGCAGAAGACGAGCGTTTTTGTGGGAGTGGAGGGGCCTCAATCGTACACTAGTCATCACCAGATAGAGAGCTGCTGGCCCCGCCACTCCGTCGTCCTCATAGACTGGGAATAAATAGACGCGCGAGTCACTGCCTAGTATCTATAGTAACTGCCTCCTGGTCATCATCGTACCCACTCGCCCTCGCAGCTCTCGGGTCTTAGCCGTGCCTAGTTTTGGCCAGTGAGCCACTCACTGGGTACGTCCTGGGTCCATTCTGACTCGAGGATCAAGCCACTCTCAGCCTCCACCCCACCCAAGCAGCGTCCTGGGATCCGCTGTCTCACTCGGCACTGTAGCGCCACTTCTTCTTGATCGCCACACACTCGGGCATGACCACGGACAAGCCGACTGCTGGGCGGATGGCGGCGCTTCCAAACGAAAATGACGAAAGCCTGAGCTCGATCACAAGTGAGGACGACAGGGAATTCACAAAGACCGGCTCTGGGAGCGTGGTGCCGTTGGCGTCAACAAACATGGAGATCCAACAGCTCATGACGCTGCTCAAGACAAAGGAGAACGAGCTGCGGACACTGCAGAAGACCCATGATGAGTACATCAAGTCGAGCTGTGAATACGAAAAAGAACTGGAAGCGGAGATCGAGTGCGTCGAAAAGAAAAGCCACTCACTTGAACAGCTCGTGTCTGGTCTCGAAGCGGCCAAGGCGCAGCTCCAGACGATGCTCACACAAACGCAGCACGAGCTTAGTGCATCCAAGAAGCGTGAGGAAGCGTCAACCGCTCAGGCGCAGGAGATGAAGTGGAAAATTCAGCGTCTCGAGCAGACCAACGATGAGCTGGAGACCGCGAACCGTGTGGCACATGCGTCGATTGAGGAGCTGCAGCACCAAGTGGAGACACTGGCCGAGGAGAATGTTTTCTTGCTGCAGGAGAGGGAGGAGCACGCACCCGCGGCTGAAGAAGAGACCAAAGATGAGGAGCTCAAGAACGTTTCGCAGAAAGTCGCCGAAGCGACAGGCTCCGAGCCGGCGAACCGCAAGGTGCTCGAGAAACGCAGAAGCGCCCGATTCCCAGAGGTCGTCGAGAGCTGTCTCCACATGACCTGCACCAATGACCAATGCCGTCGCGCTTCCCACGTCCACCAACTACACAGCTATCAATTGCCAGCGACAGAGAAGGCTCTGACCAAAGGCGCCAAGGGAGAGAAGACCAAGCGGTCATTCTTCGAGAGGCTGCGTCTTCGCTTCATGCGTGGGTAAAACGCGAGGAGATCTGCTGAAGCGTGAGCTGCGCCATCCATCAGCCCGCCGTCCATCATCGCTCATCGCTCACCACTCACTAGCAAGGAAATACGCGCGGCGCGGCGTGAGCCTGGCGAGACCCCCGTTCCAACCCTCCTCACGGTCTCAGTCTCCAAAAGATCTCGTGTGCCGCCTGACTCCGTCCTCGCGACCCTCATCTTCCCCATGCGGACGCTGCGAACCTCGGCCATTGCGGCCGTTGTCACTGTGTGCTTCGTTGCTCTCTGCGCCGCTGGTGTACGCTGCACGACGGACCAGTACGCCGTATTCAGAGAGGCTACAATTGCTGGACTAGTCAACAAATGCAAGAGCGTGACTGAAGTCCAGATCTTTCTGCCGCCGGTTGTGCCGCTTACCGCGTCCGAACGCAACGCCGTCTGTGAGGAGCGCGTCTGCAAGGATATGATCGCCGCGATCGACGATATGGAAGTGCCACGCTGCGATCTCCTGGTCAACAACAAGAACATGACGCTGCTGGCGGCGCTGGATCTGTTCACGGCGATGTGCGATGGGCCGCGCGCGCCTGTCCCCGCGAAGAAACTCGCCCCAAAGAAAGCCGCTACGAACGGTGGGCCAGTGTTGGCGCCAGGCGCTGGTGTCGTCGTCGCGTTTGCTGCGGTTGTCTTCTCCATCATAGTGAACTGGTGAAGGAGACTAGGCTACTTCGTCTTCATTTCTACAGGGTCGTGTATTACAGCCAAAGGGCAAGTTTTCCGTCGGAAGAAAGCACAGTCTGGGCTAACTCAATCTAATTGACTTGAAAACAAGTCGACCAGGAACCTTTATCGTATTCATGACGCCCAGCCCAGTCGACACCTACCTCCATGTAGTCACGTACGCCTACGGTGCCGCTAGGCACTGGCGACGGCGGCAAGCGCGAGATATTCGCGCTTTGGAAACACGGACATTGGCTTTCGCGGGCGTACTTTCTCACCAAATGGCTATATTTGTCCCTTGTTTTCGATCCCCTATTGGGGACGTCCCGGGGAACTGCACGTATCTCTCGCGATCACCAGGTCCCATGCAGCAGAAGCTCCATCGTCGTGCTCCCTGACCGATCTTCGTTGGCGTGCATTGTTCCCGGCCTGAGTTACACTTGGCCTACGAGAGTCAAGTGGTACGAGAGTTAAGTGGTCAATTGCATTGAATCCGGTGGCCGAGAGATCTGCGCCGCAACACGCGATGGCATCATGGTCAGAGTGCCCGCCTCTGGATTTTCCACCTGATTTCCTTGAACGCCAGCGCCACTGTCGAGCTGGGATGCGCTGCGGAGTCCCGCGGTCCCTTGGGTGCGGAACGTGATTGCAGTCTGCTGCTGTAGGCATTTGCAGGAGCTTTGATGCGCAGCGCGCCGTCTCGATCACTCGTAAACACGCCACACCCGACGCACTTGCAACCATGGTTTTGGTGGTGCTGCCGTTCGATCTCCACCGACTGAGCGAGTCGCTCTCTGCGCCTCTCACGCAGCTCACTGCCAACACGGACGCGGCGTCACTGACTACTGCGGCTGCGGCGTTTGCCGCGACGCTCGTTGCGTACAAGCTCCTGTTCCCTTCAGCGCCGGTGCATGAACGCTATGCTACAAAGCACGGTCTCACAAACGTCAAGCTAGCGCGTCGTCTGCCTACGACCACGCGCTTCATGGGCGACGCTCCGGAGCTGGGAAAGAACGTGCACCGCTTCGTGGACTGGCTGCTGGAGAAGACGCTCGAGTGCGAGGAGCAGCCGTGGGTGCGCCACATCCCCACGGTCCCCGACATGATCGTGGTGGCGACGCCCGAGCTGATTGAGGACGTGACCAAGACCCAGAACGAGATCTTCCTCAAGGGTGGAGGCCAGCAGATCATCTTCCACGACCTCGTGGGCGATGGCTTCGTCACGCAGGACGGTGCGGAGTGGTCGCGCCAGCGCAAGACGGCGTCCAAGTTCTTCTCGGCTCGCATGTTCCGTGAAGTCGCGACCGGGATGATCAACAAACACGGCAGCATACTCGGGGAGGTGCTGGGTAAGGCTGTGGAGACCCAAGAACAAGTGAACCTGACCAAGCTGTTCCACGAGTTCACGCTCCAGGCGATCGCGGAGCTCGGCTTCGGTCTGCAGATGCAGCTCATCAACACCAAGGACGACCACCCTCTGGACAAGGCGCTGGGCGAAGCGTTCCCACAGATCCTGCGACGTGTGCAGACACCGATGTGGCTTTGGCGACTCCAGCGAGCGCTGAACATTGGTGGCGAGAAGGCATACTGGCCCATCACGCAGTCGATCCGCTCGCAGGTGTCGGCCATGGTGACCAAGAGCTTGGCACAGAGCCAGCAGGGACAACGCAAGGAGGCCGCGACGCTCGTGGAGCTGTTCATCAACTCCATGCAGAACGGAGAGGGCGAGTACACACCGGAGCTGCTGCGGGACCTCGGTATCATGTTCACGATCGGCGGTCGCGACACGACGGCCGACACGATGAACTGGTTCTTCTACTTGATGAGCAAGAACCCTCAGGTGGAGGAGAAGATCCGGGCCGAGCTCTGGGAGATCGTGCCCGACCTCATGGAAGGCAAGGTCACCACTATTGACTACGAGCAGAGCCAAAGTCTCATTTACATGGAGGCGGCGATCAAGGAGACGCTGCGGTTGTTCCCACCGGTGCCGCTGAATGTTCGCCAGGCGGCTTGTGATACGGTGCTGGTGGATGGCACGTTCGTCGCTAAGGGCACTACCGTCGGCGTGTCAGCGTACGTGATGGGACGTCTTGCGAGCCAGTGGGGTGAGGACGTGCTCGAGTTCAAGCCCGAGCGGTTCATCGACCAAGCCACGGGCAAGCTGGAGGTGATCTCGTCGTACAAGTTCTTCAGCTTCCACGCTGGTCCGCGCGTATGCATCGGCATGAACCTGGCGATGCTCGAGATCAAGCTCGTGATGGCGTCGCTGCTGAGCCGCTTCCGCTTGGACTTTGAGCCAAACGACGGCAGCTACAAGTTCTCGGCGACGCTGCCGCTCAAGAGCCCACTGCTGGCGCGCGTGCGTCCAGCCAAGCCTGCCGCCTACTAACTGGCATCCGGAGCTCTGCAGAGTAGTGCGCGTGGTATTAATACTATAACGTGTTGAAGCACTTGAAGTGAAGCTACTACTGTAGTACCGTGACACCTCCAAGCCTTGGAGTCCAAGCTGAACTTGCCGAGCGTGGAGTGGGGCGGATGAGCATCGCTGGAAGATGCTATATGGATGTTTTGCTGATTCTTTGACTCGAACGTTCTCGTCCTAGAAGTTCTTGAGCTTCCTCGCGTTTGTGTGGGCGTGAACCTGGCGCTGCTGGAGCTGAAGTTGTTGGTTTCACTTGGACTTCGCGCGAAACGACGGCAGCTACGAGTTTTCAGCCACGTCGCTGCTGAGGAATCCGCTGCTGGTGCGCGTGCGGCCAGCCATCGCGGCTAGACCGAGATGTTGAAGTGAACAACTTGAAGATGAAGATGAACGTAAACATGCATAATTACCAAAACACGGGACATTTTTACGTTTCTAGCCAAAATGAGAGACTGGAGATGAGTGCAAGTGGGTGAAGAGGGCGGTGCACCACTTCACTTCCCCACGGTCTCACGTGAGTCACGTGGACGCGAGTGGCTCGGTGGGAATTAGAACTCTCTCACTCTCTGCGTGGGTTCACTGCGTGGGTGCACGATGCGTGACGAGTTCGTTCGCCAAGCGCACCACTCGTAAACTCGCTAGCTTCCCCAGTCACTCGTATCAGCTATGGTGTCGGTGGTGCTGCCCTTGGGCCTCAGCCATCTCGCTGCCTCCACGGACGCAGTGTCGCTGACTGTCACGGCCACTGCGTTTGCTGCGATGCTGCTCGCCTACAAGCTTCTCTTTCCGGGGCCTCCCACGCACGAGCGTTATGCTGCCACCCACGGTCTCACCAACGTAAAGCTGGCGCGTCGCCTGCCTAGAACCACGCGCTTCCTGGGCGACGCGGATGAGCTGCAGCCGAACGTGCCGCGCTTTGCAGACTGGCTGCTGGAGAAGACGCTCGAGTGCGAGGAGAAGCCGTGGGTGCGCCACGTGCCCACGATTCCCGACATGATCTTTATCGCAACGCCCGAGCTGATCGAGGACGTGGTCAAGACCCAGCACGACGTGTTCCCCAAGGGCCGAGACAACAAGATCTCGATGCACGACCTGCTGGGCGAGAGCCTGATCTCCCAGGACGGCGCCGAGTGGCTGCGCCAGCGCAAGACAGCGTCCAAGTTCTTCTCCGCACGGATGTTCCGTGAAGTCGCGACAGTCCTAATCAACAAGCACGCTGGTGTGCTCACCGACGTGCTGGACAAGGCCATGGAGAGCCGGGAACAGCTGAATCTGACCAAGTTGTTCCACGAATTCACGCTCCAGGCAATCGCCGAGCTCGGCTTTGGTCTGCAGATGCAGTTGATCAACAATAAAGACGGCCATCCGCTGGACAAGGCGCTGGGCGAAGCGTTCCCACAGCTCGTGCGACGCGCGCAGACGCCGATGTGGGTCTGGCGACTCCAGCGCGCGCTGAATATCGGAGAAGAGGCCAAGTACTGGAAGGTCACGCAGTCGATCCGCTCGCAGGTGTCCGAGATGGTGGTCAAGAGCCTCGCCAAGACCCACACAAAGGAGCGGCTGCAGGAAGCGACCATCGTGGAGCTGTTCATCAACTCGATGCGGGACGGAGAGGGCGACTACTCACCTGAGGTGCTGCGGGACATCGCCATCATGTTTGTATCAGGCGGCCGTGATACGTCCGCGGAGACCATCAACTGGCTCACTTACGAGCTGAGCAACCACCCGCAGGTTGAGGAAAAGATCCGAGCCGAGCTGTCGGACAAGGTGCCTGATCTCATGAGCGGCAAGGTCTCCAGTATTGACTACGAGCAGAGCCAGAGTCTCACTTACTTGGAGGCTGTGATCAAGGAGACCCTACGCCTCCACCCACCGCTGCCCATCAACGCTCGTGTGGCTGCTCGTGATACCGTGCTGGTGGACGGCACGTTCGTGCCCAAGGGCACGGGCATTGGTATCTCGGCCTTCGTGATGGGACGTCTGAAGAGCCAGTGGGGTGAGGACGTGCTCGAGTTCAAGCCGGAACGGTTTATCGACCGGGCCACAGGCAAGCTCGCGGCCGTTTCGTCGTTCAAATTCTTCACATTCAACGCCGGCCCACGGGTGTGTCTTGGCATGAACCTGGCGCTGCTCGAGATCAAGCTACTGGCCGCGATACTGGCGAGTCGCTACCGCTTCGATGTGGCGCCGAACGACGGCAGCCACACGTTCACGGGCGCACTGCCGCTCAAGGAGCCGCTATTGGTGCGCGTGCGTCCAGCCAGAGCTGCCTCCCACTAAGGAAATGCAGTGTAGGCAGAGTGTGAAGTTGCATATCCTCGTCATGTTCGTGTAGGAGTCATCTTCAGCTATCCAAACATCCATTTCCATTGTGCTAATGACGAGGAATGTGATGTAAAACCGGTTTAGCAGTCGGTTTCTAGTTGAAGTGGCGCGTCGCAATTTGCGCCGACGCGTCTTCTTTTCCTATCATAGACATCAAGGCCGTGATGGCACACTGAGCGGCTTGGATCGCGCTGGAGCGAATTGTTTGGACAGTTGGAAACCATGGAGACGGAGACGATTCTACTCGAGACCACGCTCGTGGACCACTCGCTGGCTGTGCAGACCAAGAACCCCTTCAAACTCAAGGCGAAAAGGTCCAAAAATGCCGCCTCAGCCGCCACCACAACGGCCACAAGCGACGTTGGCGCTATCCAGGTGAGCTCTAGCGGATATACGTTTGTTGTGTGCTGAGAAGCAGCACAAAACAACTCACACGAAATGCCTCTTGTGTGTGAGAACAGCTCATTGTACGCAAGGAAAAAGCGCTTGTTTTGGCTGGCGAGGCCTCCCATCCAGACGCCGCGGTCTCCGAAAAGTACTTCCTTCGGTTCCTGGATGTGCGCATCACCAATGAAAAGAACTGGCCGCTGTATGTGCTGCTCTCTCGTGCGAATGTGCCGCTCGTACCCCCAGCGAAGCAGAAGAACACGACCAAGAATGATCCACAGCTGCGTACACTGGAGGCGCTGGGGGAGATCGTGCCGCTGGATATCGGACCGGACGGCCAGTGGTGCGGTGCTCAGATACCGCAGAGCTTCGAGCAGCAGATCTTCGTGTACGATCCGCTTGTATTTGCGTCCGTCGTGATCTGCAAGCCGTCAGCAGCGCGTCCGCCCACTGTGCTGCCGCAGGTCGTCGCCCACGGGGTCTTCCAGTCGTATCTCCCTCCGGAGAAGACGCCCGAGCAGATCCAGCACGAGTTAGACGCGATCGCAGCCAAGATGCAGAACACTGTGATGCAAATGGAGCCAGACGCGCTGAACGACGAGCAATTGGATCTCGACGCGCTGCAGCGCAATGCACGCGAGCTGTTCAAGCTGTTTGACCAGGACAAGTCCAACTCGATCGACTTTGACGAGTACAAGCAAATGCTCCACTACCGAGGGCTCCACTTACTGGACGCCAAGGCCTGGCGGCTCTTCCAGCTCGTGGACGACCAGAAAAAGTGGGTCGTGTGGTCTCAAATTTGGCGTAAAATGCTGGATTAAATGACTGACGTTTTGTATGCTTGAGCAGAGGCTACATCGACGAGCGCGAGTTTGTGGCGGCGTTGTATGTCACGAATACGCTGCGCGTGAACGCCACCAAGCAGCAGGACGCGCATCTGCGTGCCGTGGTCTCACCCCTCGATGTGTTTTACCAACTGGACACGGACCGGGACGCGCTGCTGAATGTGTTTGAGTATGAAAAGGCGATGCAACTACTGGGCGTCACACGTGATCCTGTGGTAATGAGAGCTCGGTTCCCAAAGGGATCATCCACGATCACAATGGACCAGTTCAAGGCGGCGTGGCTGGATCTGATTGATGTCCACGAGGAATTACGCAAGCGGGGCATCACGCCTCGGTCTTCCGACGGCAATCAGAGCCACGAAGATCCAACGACTGATGAGACAACGGACGCTACGCAGCAACGACGGAGACGTTTCTCGTTGCCGTTTGCACTAACCAGCAAGAAGAAAAACCGCCACCAAGAGCGATTGAAGCGAGTTTTGATGGAGTGGATCGTGCAAGTGGAACGAGAGGAGCTGGACCAGGCACTGGCAGCCAAAGAAGAAGTGTGTCGAATGGACAAAGCGCGACGCGAGCAAGCGCAAGAAGAGAAGCGTGGGCTATTCGCGCAGCAGCGACAGACTGAAACATCTACGCGCACGACGGAAGCGCTTCGCGAGCGGCAGGAAAAGATCACGCGACGTAAAGAGCGCGTCGTGAAGGAGCGGCAGGCGCGCGAAGAGAAAAAGCTGCTCACGCAGATCACTGAGGCCCAAGAGAAGCGTGCGCTGCACGAACGTCAAGTCGTGCAGGAGCTGATGGCCACAAAGATGGAAAAGATCGTGAACCACAAGGCCAAGCACGGAGACGACGTGCTCGATCTGTCGTTTCGAAAGCTCGAAGAAATCCCATCGGCGTTTTACAAAGGACGCGACGCCATGGGCACGCTGTCCAGTCTGTTGATCCTCAATCTGTCTGGCAACCGGATCCAATCGCTGCCGGCCGTGATGTTTCTGCATCTCTTCGCCTTGCAGGTCCTGGACATCAGTGACAATGAGATTCAGCAGCTTCCACCAGAAATTGGCGAAGCGCGGGACCTGCGGACTCTGGACGCGCGCCACAATCGACTGGAGACCGTGCCGGTGCAACTCAAACTGCTACGATCGCTGCGCGTGCTGACGCTGTCGCACAACCAACTCACGGGCTTCGGTGATGTGCTGGTTGCGGATGGATCGCGACGTGACTCCTATTGTTCTGGGCTTTCGGCGCTCGAAGATCTTGATCTCAGCTACAATGACTCTCTGATCATGTTATCGGAGACTCTGGGGGATCTCCAAGCTCTCAAAGTGCTCCATCTTCGTGGCTGTGTGTCGCTCAAAAAGATTCCCGACTCGCTCCACTCGCTCAAGAATTTGGTTGTGTTCGACATGGCTGCGTCCCAGCAGAAGCGGCTCGGCAAGCACGTCTTCGGGGCTGAAATGGTGCACCTCCGCACTCTGAAGCTGGCGTTTAACTCGCTGTCGTCGCTGCCTGAGCCGCTTGGAAGTGTCCGCAATCTCCAGGAGCTCGACGTCTCCAATAACGCACTCATGGTGTTTCCAGAGCATCTCACGAGACTCCATGAGCTCGTCGTGTTTAACGCGTCACGCAACAACCTGGAGCGGCTTCCTGCTTCCATTGGTGAGCTTGTGTATCTGGAGAAGCTGGAT